>JAHBCN010005124.1:0-57834 GCA_019359885.1 Listronotus oregonensis
ATTACAGCGCTCATTTGACAATAAATTATTACTGAAAATTTTTTGTTCTTTAAATCGGTCTTTGTAACGTAAAATTTAAAAGTCTCTGGTCGGGAAAAAAACAACCTGCTGTAGTCACCCAAATAAAAACCTTTTTGAAAAAAGTATGGACCCCAACCCAACCCGTTGGCAACCAGGGGAAAACTCTTTTGGGGGAAAAACCAATATTTCCTATAATAGTTTAAGGCCCAACGCTCACCCGAGTACGGCATTGTAGGCCTGTTGCCATAAATTTACATGAAATTTTTTACATTATTTCGGACATCAATGCAAAGATCCCGACTTAAAACGGGATACTTAAAAACCCTACTTGTTTTCCTAACGGTTTTTTACCGACTGGCCTACTTTCCAATGACGTAGCGCTCGGTCCTTAAATTTTTGGGTTTTGGGGAAAACCCGTTTTAAGGAAAAACCCCCTTAATTTCCCTTTAAAAAAAATACTATAAGTAAAATTTTTTTTTATTGAAGTACTTTCAATTTTTTAAAAGATTTTATGTACTTCAAACTTTGGTTTTTTTAAATTTTTGGTTATTCAAGACTTTTTTTACTTCAAGTCCTTGTTTTATTCAAGTCCTTTGTTTTACTTCAAGTACTTTGGTTTATTTAAAAGTACGTTTATCAAAAAAAATACGGGTGGTACTTCAATTTTTAAAATTTACTTGAAAATCAAAATTTTAAAATGAATAGGTCTTGTACTTGAAGTTTAAAAAAAAAAATTGGATTTTTTGAAGTACTATTTAAGAGTTTTTGACACCCTTTTTTGGAAAGGAATTACCTCCTGAAATTTGGCCGTGCATTTTTCGAACACCCTGTATACAGGGTGATTGGTGAGGGAAAAATGAATACCTGTTAATTTTTTATTCTGAAAGAAAACCAGGAATATTTTTGCAAATTTTTTTTTTTCAAGATTTTTAAAAGTTTTTTCCCCGAAAAAATTAAATTTGGGATGCCTAATCTTAGTTGGCGTTTTTAAACTATTACATATATAAAATCAAGTTTTAACCTTTGTCAAAAGTTAGACTGTTATTAAAAAAATCACAGGAAAATGAAGTTCTTTAACAAAAAGGTAATATTGTTTATGTGTATTGGATTTTTCGAATAACGAAAATGATTTTAAAATTTGCTATGACGTAATAGTTTGAAATTTTAGATTAGCGACCCTGTTTAAAATTTTTTCTTTGACAAAACAAAATTCGAAACGAAAAATTTAAAAAATTTCTTGGTTTTCGTTTAAATTAAAAAATATTTCGGCCCCCCTAAAAACTGTATGGACTAAAAGTAAAAATAAAAATTTTGGTTTTGGACGGCAGGGGTGCAGAAAGTTGTGGTGCGTGATAATAAAAATATGTTAAAATAATAAAAAAAACCACCCCACGAGGTCCCCCCACCTAAAAAAAAATGTATTTTTTTTATGATGGCAGAGTTCTGATCAAGTTCCGTAAGTAAGACAGACATGTTTTTTCTTTGCTTATTGTTTTTAAAGTGCCACAATGCATATTCTTTTACCAGGAAATAAAACAATCTTTTACAAAATGTTTAATATTTTTTTACCAAAGATGAAAACAATTTTAAAGAATGAATTTAAAACATGTCTCAAAAAGGATCAAAACCATTCAAAATAAAAAAGTACTTTTTTTAAAGAAAAAAACCTTAAGGGGGTGGTTAAATTATTCTTTTTTACAAACCTCTTTATTATCCACCCAACTTTCCACCCTGCCAATACCGAAATCATTTTTTTTTATTTTTTACTTCCCCTACTGATTTGCCAAAGGAATCACTTTTAATCTATAGGACAGCCACCTAAATAAGGGTTTTTCTTAATATTATCGTGACTGGATACGTAAAAAAAGTTTTAATCTTTTCAAGGTGTGGTATCAGAATACCTAAGTTTAAAATGTTAAATTGGACTTACAATACTTTAAAAGAAAACTCCCAAAAGCCCGTCAAAGATTTACAAAAACTGGTTTATCACAACGACTAAAGAAAACATGGTGAATATATTAGATAACGTTGTCTTTTGGTCAAAAGAGCTGTTTAAAGCCCGATTTAAATTTCAAAAACATCACAATTAAAAACCTTTTGCTTTTAATTTTTCCAAAGAACATTATGTCTTAATTGTTATGTACCAATATACTATTCTTTAAATTGCATTTTATAATAAAAATTAGGTAAAAAACAGCTAAAATTTGAAAACTTACAGTATCTGAAACATTGTAAAAGTAGTTGCCGACCTGCTACTTTAACTTTAATCCTAATGTAATTATCTTTATTTTCATTTTACGATTATTGATTAAAATATATTTTGTAAAAAGTTTTCCCGACTTTACGATTATGTTTTATTTTATTTTTTAATTCCTTTTAAGATGTTATTCAGTTTTAGAGGTTTTAAGTGAAGACTAAGGCCAATATTTAAGTAAATATTTGTTTTTCATAGTAGGTTAAACGGCATATTAAAATTGTGCGAACTCAGTAATTAGTTTCTTAAAAAGACTAAAATGTTACAAATACATCGTATTACCCTTTCTAAATCATCTAAAATGAAAAAAGTTAAACATATAAAAAGCCAATTAAATGCAATTTGTTGATAACAAAAATTTAATATATAAAAAAATTTAAATTATCCCACTAAAAAGCATCTTTAGCACGTTTTGTAACGTTATTTAAAAGTAACTGTGTAACGTTTAATTTTAAACGTTATTATATCATGTTTTTCGTTTTCTTGAATTGTTACTTTTTTCGTTTCTGTCAACCCTTTAATATTCTTAAACGGTATAGAAAAAACATCTTACTGACTAACTTTTGTACTTTTATATTAAATTAAAATGTTGCTAGAAACGGTCTTTTGATACAAGTTCGATACATCTCTTAATATACGTTTTAGATATGATTATAATTTAAAAACGACCTCGTTTGTTTAAAAGTAGCCCGCACAGAGAATGTACGATTTTTTAACAACGACGCCAGGTTTAGAAAGGAAGATTAGTACATAACCTTAAACCTTGTTATGCTTATTTCCCTTTGCATTTAAGAAAAAATGTTTTGTGTTGTGAATTTAAAGTTTTTGCTCTATATTAAAGGAAAATATGAATCGGAAAGTAAGTAGATTACACTATTTTCTTTTATACTTTAGTTTTTATGTACGTAGGTATATAGATAAACTGAAGAAAAATCCTGATTATAAAGATCAGTCGTTTTTTAAGATAAAGTTACCATTCGTCCCGTATATTGGGGTAATAAGTCCGATTTCATTTCGTGACTACCCATCCCCTAGATACATATAAATTAAAAGAAAAATAAAATTTGGTTGCTTTATACCTACCTCATAATCTGTAGTAATTTACGTTAGAAAACGGAAAGTAGTGTTCGCTTTTTTATTTTGTGGTGTTTGCAGGTCAAGCCAAGCGGTTTTGGGCGAGCCGTAGGAAGTCCTGAAACTTGGTGGCCTGCAAAACATTTGTTTTTAGATCCTGTAATGTACAATCTTTTTTCAACCAAAACTATTAAAAAAACAAATTTTAATATTTAAAAACAGGTCTATTTATCCGCTGGACTTGGATTTGACATTTATTATAACAATAAGAATTATTTCAGACACCCACGTTACATTAGTGCTTATAGACCGAGCGCTCGCGGCAGAAAAAAGAGACCGATTTTTTACAGGCTGCCTTTGATACGGGTGATATTTATAGCCACAAGCTATAGATAGATGCACCTATTAAGTTCCGCAACGTGTTACTTCATATATAAACATTAACTTTAATTAGCAAAAAAAGAAGCTTCTTAAATCAACTTTTTACAGTCTGCCAATTGTTGAAGCATAAGGCTAGATTGCCAAATCCACAAAAGTTGCAGGCAACGGTTTTCTCCGTACAAGAATCAAAACATACTAATGCTAGTTCGCAAAAAATCGTGTAACTAAAACCACTTTTTACAATCTGCTAAGCCACAATTCAGACTAATGTGTGCATGAGATTGACGAATTTTCCTAGGCAGACTGTTTCTCGATATTTAAAAATTGATGCATAAAAGTTCAATTAGTAAATTTTCACAATATTTCAGAAAAGTTTTTACATTCTGCCCATTGAATAAATAACATTTTACAATAAATATTTCATATTAAATTATAGCATACTAATTACGAAGTGTAGGCAGACGGAGTTAAACTTGTAAAAACTTATAATGGTTAACAATTTTTTACAGTCTGCCATTGTTTTCAAACAATATTTAGGTAATATAAACAACTATTGAATGGCAGACGATTTGTAAAAGGTGTTTAAAAATGGTTATTTATTAACTAAGTCTTGACTAGTTGAAAATAATAATTTATTTATTTAAAAATGTACATAAACATGTATTTTTTAAACGTTTGTCACATAACACAAAACGCTCCTGATTGGTCGAGTTTATAACGACGTCACCTGCTTGTTTGCCTACTTGCCTACTTGTGATTATTAGCTTTCGAAACTGTTTTATAAGATTTTCTTATATTATCCATTGTTTTTGTGTGATTTTTTAGCAGTATTTTACAAATTCTGTCAATTACTTTACCATGGCCAACTATTTTGTAAAAGCAAACAGCAGAAAACTGCCGAGGTTCGGGGTTCATTCCACTTCATACCTTTCTTTTTTTTATTTAATAATCTTTAAAAATACTTTTCAAATAAATTTAAATATATATTTAGGTATGTTTATTAATATTAGTTAAATTATTTTTTTTTCATTTTATTATTATTATACATTTTTACATCAAATGTGTGGGGAATATTTGCAGAATTATTGGGTAAACTTGACTTTTTTGTGTGTAAGAATATTTACCACAAAACAGGTCTCTTCGTTTTTAGATGTTATACAAAAATAATTTGTTAAAAATTAATTTAAAAATATGACTTTCAGAATCAATTACGTAATTTGAAAATGAATTGCAATTACTTAGAAAACCTCGGTTTTTATTCATAAACTATTATGCGTAAATTTTAATTACACAGAAAAGCCGGGATTGACCGGGGTCAAGTGACGTTAGGACGCCATGGTCAGGTGATGAAAGATTGCGGGGATGTCATCATGATGCATGCAAGAACATCGTAGTGCACCTCTTTACCTGACCCCATCAATCTTACGTTACCTGCCTACCGCGCGATTCATAATATTCAGGAAGTTCAATTAACGCTAGATGTACCATCATAAATCGTCTGCCATTCAAAGTTTGTTTATTTACTAACTAAACATTGTTGGGATACAATGGCCGATTGTAAAAAATCGTTAAAAGTATTACTTTATTATGCAAATTAAAAATAGTTTTGCAGTTATATGTATACATCATTATGCCATTTGTTTATTAATATTGTGAACTGTTAAGTTTATTTTTAAATAACTTTTACACTGTAAAAAATTGTTCTGAAATGCTGTAAAAAAATTGTTAAATAACTTTTATGTATCAATTTTTAAAAATCGGAAACAGTCTGCCTTGTGAAAATTCGTCAATCTCATGCACACATTAGTCTAAATTGTGCTTGGAGACTGTAAAAAAGTGTTTTTTAGTTACACGATTTTTTTTGCGAACTAGCATTAGTATGCTTACTCTTGTACTCGAAAACCTCTGCCTGAATTTTTTGTGGATTTGCAATCTAGCTATGCTTCAACAATTGGCAGACTGTAAAAAGTTGATTTAAAAGCTTCTTTTTTTTGCTAATTAAAGTTAATGGTTATATATGAAATACACGTTGCGGAACTTAATAGATCATCTATAGCTGGCTATAAATATCACCCATCAAAAGGCAGCCTATAAAAATCGGTCTCTTTTCATGCCGCGAGCGCTCGGTCTATTAGGCTTAGCCTTCGTGGACTGTCCAAAGATTAAAGAAGTTTGTTTCCATAACAACCATAAATAAAAAAGCTGCTAAATTAGCAGCTTATTTTCTATTTCATGGATGTGCAAAGTGACAAATAAGACTAGAAATGTGACAAATGAACCCGGCAAAAGTATTTAAATGGGTATTATCCGATTAATCGGAAAAAAAACTTCTTTAGAGGGCTTAAGAAGCAAAAATTTGATATTTTAAATAAATATAATACTTCGGTTAAATTAATTTTATCAAAGTTTTAACTTAAACTATTCACTGTGATGTATTATATTTTGTAATCTTTAAAATGCCCTGATATTAGACACTTGACACAATTATAATAATAATAATAATAATTAAATTATTAGAAAATTAATTATGAAACAAATTGTAAATGCAGTACAGTCTGTTTTCAAATAACAACTAATCAGAAAGTGGATTGGCAGTGAAAAAGAGAGGCAGTGGTTTAGCATGCTCAAGTGACGTAACTAGTATAAGTGTAAGTAAAAAATTCTTTAAGAGATAAATTAAATTTTTATTTGGATTGTTTATCAATAGAAGCAAAATAATAATATAATACAAAGTTTCTAAATCCTTTTTCAAAATTGGGTGGTTAATCAGTAGTTTACTCTACCATTTAGTAATGGCTAATCGAGTTGCTATTATTAGAGAAAATGCCGACTATGTATAAAAAAATTGAAGGCTTTTAAGCCAACACAGGGTTTTTATTCTTTATATTAGGTAAAATAAGGTAGCTATGACACTATCTGCAAATACAGATTTTTTTGCCAAACTAGTATTATAAAATTATCTTCATAAATAAGAAGCAATAATTATGTCAGTAACTAAAAGTATTGGGGAATTTTACAAAGTTTTCTTTTTCCAGGTGCAACTCGGAGGAAAAAATAGAACAGAATATGGATATTAAAAATACATGTACATACAATTAATTTTTATTAAACATTTATAAATTAAATAGGCATTTTTTTATACCTAACTTTAGACCTTTTTATTTTTTTTTTAATATTACTCACATTTACACATCACAAAATATTTAAGACTTTTTATAAAGTAAATTAAGAAAGATAAACATTATCACAAGAAGATTTTTATATATGAACTGTTACATTGTGTGGATAAGCTTTGCATATTAAATAGTCTGTACACAAATTCGGAAAATGTGAAAGGAGAGTTCTAGACATCAGATATTTTTATAAATAAATTTTTCGTAATATTTTATATAAGTATTTTTTTATTAGAAATGGTCACTCGTCACTAGTTTTATCTTTAAACCATTGTATTATTTCAGGGTCGGCAAAAAAAAATGAGTATGAACATTAACTGGTTATTTATTACAACATATTTTTACATCCATTTTTTTTAGTGGCATTTTAATAAAAGAATGGACAAAATTTACTTTATACATAAAAATTCTAAAAGCAATTTTTATTATGGTTAATTAAATAATTTCTTGAGGTTTTAATAACAAAACGGGTATTTTACTTTTAGTTTTACAAAACGTAAACACAAAGTATATTTAATCAAATTTTTCTTATTCGACCAGCCTTTGTTTTAAAAAATGGATTTTATTTTGTCAGTGCTTTTTTGCATATAAGTAAATTTTCGCCCACTTCAGAAGTTTAACAGAAAATAATAATATATGAGGAAAAGCGAAAAAATCGTTTAGTAATTTTAATCAAATTCAGTGATTAATTACTTTAATATCAAAATTTTTTCAAAAAGTTTATATACATTGGTATCGTGCGGCCCCTAATGGTAAAGTCGCCAACTTAATACGTTTAGTGAATTTCAAAGCCATCTACATTATACTGATTTTTATTTTAAAGCTGTACAATAAATGGTTTACAAAATACGATTCAGAACCATACTTAATTACACATTCTGTATTATTACCATAAACCACACATTATGCATCCATAAGATCTTTTAATGTTAATTGATTAATGGAAATATTACAGAACACTAGTTTGTTTATAATCAACATAACAAAACCGCTTATTAAAGTCCTTAAAAATCCTCTTTATAACGTAAATTATATAACGTGGATGTTTCAGAATATGTGTTAGGCATAACCAATGCAAAATACGTAACGAGGTCGTGTGTCGTGAGTCGAGATGTGGTATTCTGCATTGTGTTCCGAAAGGTCCCAGAAAACGACTCTAGGAAGTCTGGTGCTAACCACAACTAACCTCCGAGTAACGATTTTGGAGCAATTTTCTTGGACTATGCGATTTTCGCCCCAGAATGACCCAGACAAATCCACAGAGGTTTGAGCACCCCAGGGTGCTCGAGATTGTCCTGCAGCAATGGCCGACTAAGATTCGCAATCCACAGGGAATGACACCTTGTTGCTGGGGAGGTGAGATCTCTCTCCAACAGGATCATCAGATTTATTAAAGTCTAAACCTGGTGGGAGAAATATAAAGGGTGTGAAGCCACAATAGACCGATCGGTCGCGGTGGAAGGGTGTTATACCCACTCACTTTAAACCTACCTACCTACCTATCTACCCCCGGGTAATTCTAATGCCAAGATCGAGTTCAGCATCCCCGAAAACCCCCGAGTAACGAGTTTGGAGCGATTTTCTGGGAAGCTGCCATTTCTTCCCCAATTCACCTTCCGGACACCCCCACAGAGCCACCCCGAGCACACCCGGGTAATTCTAATGCCAGAATCGAGTTCGGCAGCCCCGAAAACCCCTGAGTAACCTTTTTCGAGCAATTTTTCCGAGTTTTTAGTCGTTCCTATAATGATGCAAGTAATGATGCAAGTAATGATGCAATTGGAAAATGCATTTTCCGGCCCAGAAGGCATTGTTCAAAAAATGCATAAACCAGACTTGCTAGAGTCGTTTTCTGGGACCCTTCTGAACCCAATGCAGAAAACCCCATCTCGATATCTCCTGGCTTGAAAAATTTCCGCTATTCGGGCGATTTTGATCTAAATGCTCTGGACTATCTGGGGAATGGTTTTTTAAAAGACTCAACTCATTTTAACCAGATTGAAGTACTTAGAACTACGAACAGACAAATTATCTAAACATGATCGTTAGTGCATCCTAATGTTTAATTAAATATTTTAATATAAAGATTTTAAATATAAAATCCAGCAATAAATAATTTAAAAATTTCAAAATATAGCTTCTTTAGCTAAAGGAATTAGAAAGAAATATAAAATGCCAATAACATTTACTTTATACGTATCCGCAGGCTATTTAAAAGCATTAAAAGTTTTACATATTAAATAATTGCAGCAAAAAGGTTTGACTATTGTGGCATTTGTGGCTGTAGTGTATGAACAAGGTTTCGCTAATTAAAAGGCCATTAAATTGCTAAATTATACAGATAGGTCAACATTATATTACGTTGAGGTAATAATTACCCAGTGATTACCATTTTAAAATACGCCTCACTAAAATGTACAAAAAATGCTCTGTTATTTTATAAAATTTAGGCCCCGTATAGCAAATTTGCCAAATTTAAATATATAAAAAAGGTTTTGGGTCAGTTAGAGCTAAGCACACATTAAGAATTCATTGTTTAAATAAAATACAAAATATTAAAAATTTGTCTTTTACTGTTTGCTGATACGTGACGTCACGAGCGACGCCATCATACAAGTCAGCGTTTTGGTAGAAATTTATACTATAAACTAACAAATATAATATATTTTTGGAAAATAGCGAATACTTCCATTCGGAACGTCATAAAACATTTTTTTCAAAAACACCATGCCTATTAAGTGTTTTTAATATATTAGGGTTTTAGGTTTAATTGTTTTTTTCTTAGGTATATTTCACAAAAAATAGGATGTTTTCTTTTTTTTTTTTTTACCCATGAAATTTCCTATAAGAATAATGGCTAAAATCAGTGACGATGAAATGGAAACTGGCAATCCACCCGAAATAACAGAAGGCACACTATTCTATGTTGAGAAGCACCCTTGGATTAAAACATGATATTCAAATAGAAAAGTATTTGAAACCTAGAGCTTTTTTGAAAAGAAAGTCGGAGGGATACCATGCAAAAAAGCAAAAACATTTACCTCTGAGGAAATCCATAAATTCACAGATGAGGCACCAGATAAAGATCATCTCGTAACTAAGGTAATAATTTAAAAATACAACGCATCTACCCTTATTTAAATGATGTTTTTTTTTCTGAAATTTAAGGTTGCATTAATTATGGGAATTGCCGGCGCTTGCCGCAGTACTGAGTTGCGTCAAATGAACATCACAGACATAAAGGATCTAGGATCGGCGTTTTTAGTGAACATACCAAACACAAAAACTAAAATATCCAGAAAATTTACTGTCACTGATAAATACTACGAGGTACGCAAAAAATATATTAATATTCGACCAAAAAATCTTTCCTGTCCAACTTCATTTTTTCTAAATTATAAACAAGGTACATGTACGATCCAATCTATTGGAATTAACAAATTCGGATCGATGAGAAAAAGTTGCTATTTTTTAAATCTAATAAATCCAGAACCCATACGTTAAGAAAGTCGTCCGCCACTCTTCTGGTAGGCGGTGGTGGCGATATCACAGCTTTAAAACGACATGGTGGGTGGAAATTCACCTCAGTAGCTGAGGGCTACATAGACCAATCGCTACGAAACAAAAGAGACACTGCACACACTGCAAATAAAATTTTTAAAACAGTTAATGCGAGTACGTCATTGACTGTGAATATGCATAAAAATACAAATAACGAAAACGTTAATTTAGACATTAATACCACTCCAACTTTAAATTTCACAAATTGTTCCAATATCACCATAAATATGTTCAAAGAAAACGTTAGTAATTAATAATTTTGTGGAATTTACCATACTGTGTTCTAATAAATAAGTTTGAATAAAATAGAATTTTATTTTGCAAAGTTTGGCGGGTAAATAAAAAATCACCGATAAAGAAAATTTTAAAAATATTTATATCTTAGTATCTCTATCACGAGGTTGGTAATTAAGGTAAAATTTTAAAACAAATTAAAAAGTACTTGGGCAGGTAGATTTCTTCCTTTCTCTCATGTACTTTTCATAGAAAGTTCCGAAAAATTTAATTAAAATGCAGCTATGATAAATCATTGGAAAGGTAATTTAAACAGCTATGTAACTAACTGTAAAAAAGATAAGTCGTAAAAAAGTATAGTATTCTACTCGCATGTAATAGTTATTACTCACTCTGATGAATTACGTCACTCGCCTTCGGCTCATGACGCAAACTTCATCATCGTGAGAAATAGCTATAATTACATGCTCATTGAATAATATGCTATTAATTGGAAAATTGTGATGTTGGGACATGTTAATAAGCACCCGGTAGGATTATACTGAAATATTTTTATTTTAGAGCATAGCTTGACCTTATTCTTTTTCACTACTCCCAGAATGTTTCTGAAAAAAATTGAAAACGGTGCACTTACTTTTTAAGAAACTAATACCTTTACGTGTATATGGTACTATTAAATTTTGTTTAGAATTTTATGTTAAATATAAATATCGATTAATAACGGCAATTGGTAAAAAGGTATAATGCCCAGTAAGTAAAAAAGAACGTTTTTAAATATTTTCAGATACAAGTTTACCCGACATAAAGAATTAAAGCTTTTAATAAACATTTTTAGTTAGATTCTCATTTACATCAAAATATGTAGGCATATATGCGTCAAACATAACATTAATACTTACAGTAATACACACCCTATTAGACCCAATTTACCTCAAACTTGACAGAACAGAATAAGGGATAAATCATGTTATATACGGGCTAGGGTAAATTTTGATTTTATCAGTCCTTCTCTATGTTACCCGGTATAGCGGAAAATTAACTATTTATCAAGAAGGATTTAATTTCCGTGTCCTGTAGTAAAGGGATGTAGTTTATATCCCTAAGATAGGTAACATTAAAGGTACGCGTGACAATGTTTGAAGTATCGTCGATGAGTTTGTAACATGAGGTGGTAAGCTGATGTTTGAAACTTAACAAAACTTTATAGAGCTCTTCAACGAAAATCTTAATCTTTGCTGGTAGAGGTAAGTGGAATTGGCTATACTTTGACTGGCTAATAATAATTATCAGTTGACTCTAAGCAAACTTTATTATTTCTCAATTTCAAAAAAAAAACTTTTATAAGGGTCTAAGAGCTAGAGCCAAAAAATCATCGTCATTAATAATATGGAGTTTCTCCCGTAAAACATGTTCATTTAGTATTGGATACAGGGGGTAGCAATAAGGCAAAATTTTTGGGCAAAACTTGTCATCAATAATATGTCAGCCATTTTTGCTACTTAAAGTTGAACCCCTAAGGTGTCTAAATCCAAAAGGGCTGACCGTTAGGTTAATACCGAGGGCAGTAAAACGGGGTCAAATTATCCCGAGCGCTTACTTTATACAGGTTGTTTTTTAATTAAATGTCAATATTTAAGGGGGCAATTTTTGGGTCCATTTTAAAAAGAATACTTCATATGAACGTATGTCCTAAACGTCCTAAGTTTTGAGACACAGGGTGGTAAAGTTTTCAAAAATAAATCGTTTATTGCTATTATCAGTAATACCAATTTAGATATTTTAATAAAATACGGCATACATAAACAATCTATCAAGAGGCATTTTTTAAGTGTACTTTATTTTTTTTATTTTCACCAGTGGTGTTCGTACGGAATTTGACCGACCTATTTTGGCACATATTGTCACTAATTTTTTTTTTATAACAAATATGTTTAAAACCACTAATTATTTATAAGCAAAGTTGATCACTTGATTTCTTTCAATCCAATGCACGGTTTTCGCTTAAAAAAATAAAAACCATTTCTCTGCATGATCATAACAATATCGATAAACAATATCACCATGCAAAGAAATATCTAAATTATTCAGGTGAAAACCGACGTGGACTAAAAAATCAAGAAATAAATCTGCTCTATTGTTACATTTTTTAAGTAGAAATATGACTGATCATATTATAATATATTATATATATATATATATATTATATATATATATATATATATATATATATATATATATATATATATATATATATATATATATATATATATATATATATATATATATTATATTATATATATATATATATATATATATATATATATATATATATATATATATATATATATATATATATATATATATATATATATATATATATATTAATTAAATACATATTTTTATATATATATTATAAAATTATTTATAAATATTTCGCATGCTCTAAAAACTAGAATACAATCATTAAATATTAATTTTTTCAAACCTATACGAGGTAAATCAAGAAATACGAATTTTAGTTGTAATTTTTGTAGTAGTAGTAAAGTATAGTACCTTTATATTTAACAATATCGAAAACTGTTATTATGAAAACTTGTTTGGAATTAAAAATCACGTTTAAATATGCTGTTGCATTAATTTATTTTTTTATTTCTCAAAACATCTCTACTCGAACAACGACAATTTAACTGTAATTATTGTACGTGTAATCTAATATGCTTTGACAAGAAATGTCAGAAAATAATTATTGTACATATATTCTGGGATGCTCTGATAAGAAATATTTGACATTGGCATTTAAAACATCTATCAAATCAAAGTTGTATTTAGCGAAATTTGGTAGGAATTTAGTAGAAATGCCAGCAAAATTTGTAAAATATTTTTTTTTAATAAGAAGGTTATTGCATATTTAAACATAGCTTTTAATTCCAAACAACTTTTATTTATAACAATTTTCAATATTTGAAAATATAAAGATACTTTTAAGCAACTTACCCTTCCTCTCTTTATATATATATATATATATATATATATATATATATATATATATATATATATATATATATATATATATATATATATATATTATTTTTTTACCCGTAAATTTGATATATACAGGACATTTCCTGTAGGAGGTATGACGTAAATAATATTTCAGTGGTTACCGCACATTTTTTTTATCCGATTAGGAAATTTTAAATATGGGCTAGGTAACAAAAAAACAAGGAAAGACGCTTTTAAAATTTGATGTTCAAATCCTGCATAGTTGACTATCTGACATTTTTTTGGCAACAAATATTTGATTGTTGTCAACTGTCAGTGATTTACAATTAAACTTCGCTACACAGTCCTTCAAGTTAGTTTTTTGAGAAATTGAATTCTAATTTTTATATCAAAGAAGCCTACTTAAAGTGTTTATCGAGAAAAACTGTGTTATATTAATGACACAAGAAAGATTTTTTTCCATGATTTTATTTAAAGATAGAACGCGTAGGCAAGACGAAGCAGTTACATTGTTTAAGAAAAATCATTGCGATAATAATTTCGTAAAGAACATATTTTTTTCCTAACGAGGCTACCCTTTCCTTTAACGGCATGTCAATAGGTCCAGATTTAACATTCCTAAATTACCTTTTATGGAGATGCTTGAAAAACTAGTGTCAAGCAGCCAACGGTTCTTAATTTGATTATTTAATTCAGTTGTCTTCATTGCCATTAAAATTATCATTTTAAAATTTCAAAAGCGTTTTTTTTGTTATTTTGTTTATTTAATTTATACTTAAGATTACTTTGTCGGATGTTAAAACGTGTGCTTTTTTAAACCCCGTAATAAAAAATGAGGGTTACCATTAAAAAAAATATCGATGACGTCATACCCCCTACAGGAATTCCCCTGTATATATTAATTACATGTGAAAAAATGCGCAAAAAGAAATTTTGCTTTACGGGTTTAAGCGTTGTTTTTTTTAATTTATTCTTTAAATTAATAACCAATTATTTTTTTATTTATACTTTATCCAGAAAATGTTAATACTTCATTTTGTAATACGACAAATAGCAAAACATTTACAGCTTTTAAGGTAAAACTATTACCTGAAAAGGTCCTGCGTGGTCTCTATAACTGTTTATGTTTAATGGATCTCTGATAACAAAGACATGGGTTTTATTTTCGTCTCCTTACATAAAAAAAATATTCGAGAAAAAAGATTTGACATGGGGTTTCTTTCCGATTGAAAGATAAATATTGTTGATAATGGATGTGTACCTCTAAAAATACATAATATATATTTTTTTATCCGTAAACAATCCACAAAAACTTAGTGCCTAAGTAATAAGTTAGTAATAACGTACCGTGAGTGTTTTACGCGATGAAAGAGGCAGTTTGTTTACACGTAAATTTTAGGATTTGGAATCTTAAAAGGAAAGAAAAGAGTTCAGCAGGCATAAGGTTCATGTCTAAGCCGCGTTTACATCAAAGTCTTCCATTAAGTTTTCTTCCACAAGTTGCGGCAACTTGTTGCTTTTTCTACAAAATACAGCAAATTTTTCTGTCTTCCACTTGTCGAGAGACAAATCTTCCACTAAATCTTGGTTTTCTGCGGAGTGTCGGTAGAAATATTTCTGCCTCGAAAGAGAAATCCGAGCTTTCTGAAAGCTGCGATAGTGGTGATTGTAGTGTATTTATGTTAATAAATATACCCCCACAAAAGAAACTTATGATTAGTCTGCAGAGCTATGTCATTCAAAAATAAGAGATGAGAATTTGCAGATTTTTTTCGTGGCCTTAAGCCATTTAAATAAAAAATATTTTGGTGCCTCAACCCAATAATGGCAAAAGAGGTATCTTACTTTGTTTATGTATCTACAAATGTTTTTAGAAAACCGGATTCGAGACCAGCTTTAGAAAATGATTATAAGGTAAAGCATTTTTTAGGATACTTTCTTCCTAAAATACTTCTCGTGGACAATATCTATATCTTTGTTATTGCCAACAGTTTTGCTGTTCAGACGTATAAGTCTATTTATAATAATATAAAATCTTTCTTAGTACTACTGATTTTATAACATCAATCACAAATTTTCAGAAACTTAACTTTTCATTTTACTATCCAAATAAAAACGCTCTTATCCAGAAAATGTAGTAAACACAGTTTCTTTTTCAACTTCGGCTTTTTAAGAAAATTGATTTTACTCAGTGAAATGAAAAGCCTGTCGTTCATTTAGAAGTTTCTAGTCCTTCTCCATTATAACTTCATGGTTTAAAGGATTTAGTGGGTATGAAAGCGTCGAGCGCCGATAAACACGTTCTGTGACAGAGTAAATGGCTCTTTAATATCATATAATTTAAATTATATTAGGCATAAACGTAAAATTTTAAGCTATATCTTAAACTTAAATAGCAAAAACTATTGTAACATTGTATATGTTATTGCATTTTTGGTTGTAGTTTTTTAATTTGTTTAATTTTCTTTAGCAATATTATGTACGTTTTTTTTTCATTTTTCTTAATAACTATTTAAGTTTTAGCAAATTGTGTATAATTGAGTTTGCTTTATACTTACAAAAAGCTAAAGAATATCAATATTTAACTAAAGTGCAGAAACAAACAGGTCCATAAAATGTGATAGCATCCATATTATAAAACCCGTAAAACCAATTTATTTTTTTAACAGATTAATGATTGATTTTTATGTAAAATAATATGATTAAACAATAAGTTTTTAAAGATTGTTGAATAAATGTTCACTCTGTTACATGCTAGCTAGAAGTTGAAAGCGAGTACCTGTTCAATCGTACAGTTACAACTATAAGCTTTGTTGATTATTTGTTGTCCCAACATGTGTTATTCAAATAAATATTTTTTACATATTACTTAATACTTTATCCATCCTAAAAACGCTAGACAACTGAATGGTAAAATGGCCTTTTGGTTAATTTTTTTCTTGCAAGTGGTTGTATAATATGCTCTGACATACGGAATATACTATATAAATATCCAGATTCAGCTATAAGTAGTTATAAGAATAGTATACAAAACCTTGTAATAAGTGTAACAAGTAAAGAATCAACGATTTATAAGCAAATGCTTTTGAATATACAGCCACTTTCATGATTGATTATCCATATGGGATATTTTTTTATTTGTCAAAAAAATAGTATTTTTGATAAAAGTTAATAAAAGGAAAACAAATTTTGTTTTTAAACTTGCAATAAAACAATATTTGAAAAACTTGTTCAGAATTAAATTAAATTAAATCTTCTATTAAATCGGAAGAAAACTTTTCTATATAGTGACTGGATGACAGTTAACTAGTAATTTTTTTGTTTGAAATATGAATTATTATATATATATATATATATATATATATATATATATATATATATATATATATATATATATATATATATATATATATATATATATATATATATATATATATATATATATATATATATATATATATATATATATATATATATATATATATATATATATATATATATATATATATATTATATATTTCAAACAAATGTCAATAATTTTTTTTTACAATAGTTAACTTTGTTCAATCCAGTCACTATATGAAGTAAGTATAAAAAGTTTTCTTTCCGATTTTTAAATAGAAGATTTTAAATTTAAAAAATGGCATAACGAAAGTCGCATTATTTTAGTCCACCCTATATGTGGCCGGTGGATTGGCCTCCTTTTTCCGGACACCCTGTATATATATTTTTATTTATTTTTTTAAGCATCTAAATTTGCTTTCGCTTTCCAGAAATTTATTTTCATGTCTTTTTATTAAAATGTTAAACAATAAAATTAAATCATTTAGTTAGGATGAGTGGCGACGAAAAGAAAAAAGTTTATAAAAGTGTAAAACCTGTTTTAGAATTAATTTGAACCTAAACTCAAAAAAAGGTAATGATTTTTTTATTTATATCATTTCTAATAAGACAAAGAGGGTATAAAATGTTTATCCAATTACACTTCTAATTTAAGCCTAATTAATCCAAAGAAAGGCATAATGTAACGTATGGATTCAAATGATTTTAATTTTGTTCGATCCATTTTCCAATTTTAGATAGGAAGTTATGCCGTTAAATTATGAAATAACTTTTAATTTTAGAAGTTTTTTATTTCTTTTTAAATAAAAAAAGGTGGTTTTCTTTTATGTTCTTTATTTGCACCTACCTCGCTAAGATATATTCAAAATTGTATCAGTATTTTGTGAGTCGTGGTATGCAGTGTAGAATTTTTAATCTTTTTTTTTTAATAAAAAAAATAATAAAGTTTTTTCCATATGGATCACCAATAGTGCCGGTCACTGTATTAACTATAGATAAAGATAAGAATTTTCTTCTCTCGTTAGTGTCAATCAATGCCGCGTTCTTTATTACCGACCTATTAATATAATAAGCTTAGAAATAGGCATGGTAAATTCAAAGTTTACTAAATAATGGCGTCAATACCTCGACCGCCACTGGGGAATTGCAGTACAATGTACAGTTGTGGACGTAAAGTTCTATAGGTACACTTGAGTTAATATTTTCTGTCATATTTTCAAAATTGCGTAAACTGGTTTTTTACCTTTAAGGCATTAGGCCATTAAACTAAGAAAAAACGTGATTTTTTTAAATAAGTAACGTTTTTTACCAAAAAGTAAAATAATTACTAAATAAATGTCAACTATAATATATTTAGAACAAATTAATTTTTAATAAAATTAAAGAGTGCAAACTCTTCCACACAAAAAATTGGCCGCTTAATAGGTATACAGGGATGCGCAAAAGTCCGGAATAAAATTATTATCTTTTTAACCCGCAACTTAAAAAAAAACGCTGAAACACGTCAATTGATTTTAAATTGTACGCATTCTGTGACAATAAAATAAAATATTTTTTTTCAACCCCTTAGCTGCATCCCTCCCCAACTTTTTTTTTTCAAATGCCAACCTATGTCGTGTATGGGCTCATTGAAAAGCTCGTAAAAAATGGAATCTGACCATACCCTTTCTTTTTTTTAACTTATGTGGTTACCAGGGGATGAGAAAAAACTCTTTTAAAAACAAAAATTTAGAAATACCTACTTAGTGCTATCTACGGGTGAATTAACGTAACTGATGCTGAAAATGCCCTCCACCCTCTACTTGGCAGGCTCCTAGGCGATGGTAAAACCCGTCTACGGAATTCCGAATGGCCTCAGCCGGTATGTTACGTGATTCCACTCTAATTATGTTTTTTAGATCTTCAATATTAGCCGGCCTATTTTGATAAACCTTGTCTTTCAGATATCCCCCAAAAAAATAATCTAATGGCGTTAAGTCTGGGGATCGTGGCGGCCATTCAATTGTACCACGTCGTCCAATCCAGCGTCCTGCAAATATTTCATCGAGATATTCTCTGACGTTAATACCAAATTGTGGGGGAGTGCCGTCCTGTTGGAACCAAAGTGTTTCAGTGGGGATATCTGGATCTGCTTCATTGGCAAACATAACAGCTAAAGCAGGCACTAATTCAAAGCGTAAAAAGCCTAAGTAGCGTGCAGCTGTAAGGTTTCTCTCAAAAAAGTATGGCCCTAATATTCTGTTGTTGATGATGCCTGCCTATACATTTACTTTCTGAGGACGCTGCGTATGAGCTTCGCATATCCAGTGTGGGTTTTCCTGACTCCAGAATCGATAATTGTGCCTGTTAACTACTCCATTTAAATAAAAAGAAGCTTCGTCCGAAAAGAGTATGTTCAGTGGAAACCCATTATTCTCGCCACATCGCCTCATTATTTCCTCACAAAATTGCAAACGCCTGTCATTGTCATCTTCCAAGAGCTCTTGGAGAAGATATACCTTATATGGGTGGTATTTTTCTGTTTTCAAAAACCTCCCAATCGTACGTCTAGACGCGGGATTGTTTTGGGCTAATAAAACCGTTGACAAATGTGGATCTTCCTGCAGAGATACGACAATGTCCAATTTTTGATCTTCGTCTAAAACATGTGGCCGGCCACTTCTGGGCAAGTCCTTCACTGTACCATGTTCTTCAAATTTGTGTAAGATCTTACTCGCAGTAGCCTGGGAAATGTGATTTTCCATTAAATAAAGTACACACTTCACTTTGACTCCGCATTCTATCCCCACATCCCAACACTATCAAGACTTCGATACGCTGCCTCTCTGACAATACCATTTTTGTTTGGCAAATTAAAAAAGAACACTTTGAAGGTACACAATTAATAAACTAAACAGATTTCAATTTTACCCAGAAATGCCACAATTTTAAAACTGAGTCAAAATTTTTTTCTTATCAGGGCATTAAATTTGGTACAAAAAATTTAACAAACTTTTTCTCTTTTTGAAGTACACTGCTCAACAATTGCTTGGGATTATAACTAATTTTATGTGTAATTTTTTACTGAAAAAATAAATTTGAAAGAATGTTGATGCTAGATTACGTTGCCAATTTTACACAAAATCAATAAAATTTGTTGTGCTGCCTGCCCAGATTGGTGTGTTCTTAAAATTTGTAAACTTTTAGAAACTAGGTACTGATGATCCTTAGCAAGTGTTGAACAGTGTACATCATCAATGCTGAATGCCACTTTATTTGTTTATTTGCAACGTTAATTCACCCGTAGATAGCACTAAGTAGGTATTTCTAACTTTTTTGTTTTTAAAAGAGTTTTTTCTCATTTTCTGGTAACCACATAAGTTAAAAAAAGAAAGGGTATGGTCAGATTCCATTTTTTACGAGCTTTTCAATGAGCCCATACACGACATAGGTTTGCATTTGAAAAAAAAGTTGGGAAGGGTTGCAGCTAAGGGGTTGAAAAAAAATATTTCAGTTTATTGCCAAAAAATGCGTACAATTTAAAATGAATTGATGTGTTTCAGCGTTTTTTTCTTAAGTTACTGGTTAAAGAGATATTAATTTTATTCCGGACTTTTACGCATCCCTGTATTATATATTTCATTTTCAAATCTATTGAAACAACAGAAAGACAAGAACTAATATTTTATTCCACCTCGGTTTGTGTTGATTATTTTATTAAAAAATATTCTGTTCTAAATATATATATTATATTAATCTTAAAATAATATGTTATTCGTTGACATTTATTTTTTGTCACTTCGACAATTTTCAGGTAAAGTTAAGATGATATAGGTTAGGCAAGCTAAGCCTGAAATACATAATAAAAAATCGTATGTCCGGAATTTTTCGCCCACAACCCCACAGTATTTAAGGGATCTAAAGGCTGGGTTATGCAGATAACTTTAAATCTGATTTAACTTTTATTTAAATTTATTTTAACTTTAAGAATTTCTAGACCATTTATAGATAATGACTGAGTTTTTGACTAAAACATTTTTTAAATAATTTGCCTGACGTAAACGCTATATTAGATAGTGTTTACAATATTCAAATCATTTGCAAGTTCTCTTTGACACAGAATTGTTCAACTTTTAAGTTTTACTTGCCCGTGTAAGCGCTTTTTTATCATTTCAACGGTGAATGGAGTAGGCCTTTTGGTGAATTAATATCTTTACCATCATTAAATTTATATTCAAAAATTGTATTTGAACTTTTTATTACAAGTAAACAACCATTTTCTAATGTCAATTTGTTAAAAAATAAAAATAACTGACAGATTAAAATAATTTATAGATTGTAATAAGAAAATGTTAAAACAACTTTAAAGATGGTGAGGGTATTGATTGATGATGGTTATTACCAGTATCCGCAAAAGTACTTTTACGAGAAACATATTAATACGCTATGTAAGATAAGGTAATTTATAATAGTCTATTAAACTATTAATTAACTAACTAAATAACACATAACGCAGAAATAAACAATGATTTGGATATTAACACTATAAGTCTAAGACATAAATCTTAAACCTGATTAGCTGAGAATTTATAGAGATTGCTCTTTTTTATAGGTGAAATGAAGATTCACAAAATAATCTCCCAAATATTATTGATTATACCTAGAGAAAGTACAATAATAAGTTTTTCATTTTTCGTATAAAAAATCCACATTAATCACATAAGTTATATTCGTTGATTCAGATAAAAGTGGGTAAAGTTTACGGTCAATTTGTGATACCGAACGTGAAAGAGAAAAAATTACGAAAGTTTGATAGCTAATTTTTTCTTTAACTGAAGGCGTGAGAGGCATAACTTTTATAAGTGCTTTGCTTTTTAAAGTTGAATTCGGACTTTATGTTTTTCATATTCGCCAGCCTGTTTTTATTATATAGAAAAAGTAAAGTTTTTAAGAAAAAATTACCTATTCTTATTTTTTTAATATGTTTTTATACGATTATAAAGACCTGATATTTTCACATGCTGGTAACATAGATTTCTTTAGGCGGTCTCTTAGATATGTCGTTTTGTGTTTAATGGAATATCATGAAGTTATAAATGTATTATAGATAGCAAAGGGTATTTTTTTAACAGAAAAACCTTAGCATTAAATTAAATGTATTTAAGGTTTTCAACAAAAATCTAATAAGTTGATTAATTAAAATTCGAATCACCCTTTTTAAATAAACCAAAAACAGATAGCCGTTGCAAACCTAAATTTCATTGATCACTTATTTTTTTAGGATGTCTCCAATACATACTGATTTTATTTACAGATTTGCTAAAACAGGAATGGTACTTTGTTAGATTATAACATTGTTAATTAATATCTTAGAATATCATTATTAAAGCTATTTTGATGTTTATAATAGTGGCCAAATTAACATTTTGCCCATATTTTGTTCTTTATAGGAAATTAAGAGACCAAAAAATTGTTGATATCAAATGTGGTAAATTTTATAACAAAATGTTTTTTACATTTATTAAAATACTCAGCGCCGGCCCCAATCATTGATCAGCAATACTGGCTGTTTAGGTCTCGGGATTTAGCTAAACTTCATTTTTCTTGTGAGTTTACTCAAAACAAAAGTTTTTCCGTGATGTTGATCATTGCTTCACAGTGATCTGAAACTGTATTTGAGACATAGAGTCACGAAGTATTAGAAACTCCATCAATTCAAACGGTAAAATTTAATATTTGTTTATTTTATTTATAATTATTTTATTAGAAAATTTTACTCTTTTTTATTAAACAATTTTTTTAATATTAAAGTGTATTACTTCGGGACCCAAACTACTTCTTCCAAAAAAGATATTTTATAAAGTTTTTCTATAGATGGTCAAAAACAAATAAAATTCGCATCCCATGCGCCCAAATTTTAATAGCCCTATTTAAATTTTGTAGAAAAACAAACAGTTAATATGGCGCTTATTTAAAGAAAATATGTCTGAAATAAAGTTTTGGCAAAACTAAGAATGGAGCAATTTACAAAAAATGGCCAAAAAATCTTATACATATAAAAATTTGAATATGGGCTAAAAATTGCATCTAGAAAAAGTTTTTTTAATAACTTTTTTTTAATATTTCCTAAATAACTCCACCTTTGAAATATTTAAAAAAAACTGACAGATAAGGAGAATCACATGACTTCTTGTTTTTGGTTAATTTTCATCTCGATCGAAGCGAAATTTAATGCCAAAGTTAAATTTTAAAGAAAACTATTAATAAAAAACCATATGATGCGAAGTTCACTGGCCACATCGCATAATTGGTAGATAGGTAGGTACTCTCATAATGATGGAATATGTAGCCAAACATAAAATCAAGAAGCTAGTTTTCTTCTCCGGTTTTGTCAATCTTTTAGTTGAACTTCTTTAAAGACATTTTTGCAAATCTAATTTTTCATTTATTAAGTATTTACAGCTTTCTTTACCATGGTCAACAGGAAAAAACTTAGCTATGATTATTTAAGCTTATTCCCCTGAACAGGGTGACTTGGGAGAACCAAAAAAATAACTTTTGGAAATTTGGGACACGGCCATATCGGGTGATAATCTACATTTTAAAAATATTTTAGCAAGTGCAGCGTTGCCAGATCTAACCGAAACCAATGGCAACATTGTAGTTTTAAAAAGAACACAGCGTATTTTATTGCATATTTGGATCCTTCACAGAATTCTAAGTAATTTTTGTTAACATCTTCCAACTATTTTTAAGAAAATAATTAATTACTATTTTTTAAAAGAACAATACCATGTCAAAAAAGTTTGATATTTACGCTGCCTAACCAAGCTCAATATTGGCATTTTTTAGGGTTAGATTATGCATGTATTTAAAAGATATAAATGCTATAATAGGAATATATCTTACAGGGCGTCCCAAATAATTTGCATTTTCACCGAAATTTAATTATGGTTTGAACTCATTTTTTTTTAAATACGACATACTGTATTTTATCCTACTTTCAAATAGACCAATATTTAATCTGCAAAATATCCATACCTGTACCTATCTGCCACCGTAAATATTAAACATTTTTAACGTGGTGGTGATCCTTAAAATACAAAGTAATTAAGTATTTTCTCAAAAACGGTAGAAGATAGGTATAGAAAACGGTAACAAAAATTACTTAAAATTTTATGTAGGATTGGAATATGCAATAAAATATGGGGTGTTTCATTTAAAATTACAATGTTGCCATTGGTTTCGGATAGATCTGGCAACGTTGCACTTGCCAAAATGATTTTAAAAGGTAGATTATCACCTGTTATTGCCGTGTGCCAAATTTTACAAAGTCTTTTATTTTTGGTTTTTCAGAACTTTTAATATACGCCACTTAACGTGAACTGCCCTGTATTTTAGCACGAAATAATTATTCTTATAATACAAAGTATCCAAAGCATATTTAAGTAGATGCACAAAACTATTTAGGCTACTGACGATAAGTATGCCAAACATAGAAACTTTTTATGTTATTTTTAACATCACCTTCAAACATTTAATTTAGACATTTTTTGTGACAAACTGGTCGAATTTTATAAACTAAACGATTCTACCCTAAAGGCAGTGGCGGATCTCCCATAAGGCTGAGTAGGCTGAAGCCTAGGGCCCAAGAGAAAGGGGGGCCCCAATGTTACAAAGGGCTCGCAAAGCACTTATGTCTGATTGCGCTAAGAAACTTTAAAATTATAAATAATTGCAGTAGCTATTTAAAGACAGGAAGGGAAAGGACAGTATTTTCGGAGCTATTCAGCAAATTTACACTTTTTTTTCTGCGTCCCCACACCGTTGGAAAATGTTGAGTAAAAGAGCATTACTGGCATACTCACTTAAAAATTTAAGCACCACTAGATGGTCCGTCCTCTCATTATGAGTCAGTTCATGCTGTAAAAGTTAGCTATCAAAAAATACTCGATACTCTTAGATACATATTTGATGAGAGCTCTGAAAAAGTAGAATGTAATTTAGAGGCAAAAGGTTTATCTAAAAGACTTACGAAGCGGGAAACAGTAGTTTTATCTATAATATGGGAAATGATTTGGGAGCGAATTAATAAGGTTAACAAAATATTACAAACTCCTGGTTTAGATATATGTCAAGGATACAATTTACTTCATTCATTGGAGTTGTTCATTAGGGGTTTACGTGAAGATTCCGAGCAAAAAATGAAAGATTTTGAGAAGAAAGCAACTGAACTGAGTATAAAGGTTTAAGAAAATTTTATTGAAGAGCATAAAACGGTACGAACAAAAATATATTCGGATGAAGAGAAAGGAAGAGATATTCTTAAGGGAAGGGATAAGTTTCGTATAGAGGTGTTTAATGTTCTATTTGACAAATTAGGGGTCGAACTTGAGAAAAGAAGTTTTGTATATAAGGAATTTGGAGATAAATTCAAATTTATAATAAGCTTGGGCAAAAAAAGACTTAATTATCGAACCAGAATCAATGCAGTTCGTTAGGTTACAGGAATGTTATATAGGAATGATATTGGAGAAGAACTAGTTGGTGAATGCAATCAATTACAGCATTATTTAGATATGGTATGTTTTAAACAAAATGATTTTATTACTGCTTCCGAAATGTTGAAATTATTTTTTAAAGAAAATCTTATTGATATATTTCCGAACCTCTATACAATTATCAAAATCTACTTAACAATACATATAACAAGCTGCGAAGCAGAACGATCATTCTTAAAATGGCTTATATGTATAAAGAATAAATATAGATCAAAAATGACGGATGAAAGATTAAATAACCTTTCAATTATGTCAACAGAATATGATATCACGAGATCCATCACGTATGATGAAGCAATTCGCACTATTCGTTTCAATTAAATGCAGAAGAGAACATTTTTTTTAATATTTTATTATTTTAATTATAATAAGGATAAGTTTGTTTTAGTTTTAAAAGAATTTAAACATCCATCATTTGTCGTTTTATGTTTTGCTCAGAGAATTTTAGTTTTTTTCAGAAATTCAAAAAATTAGCTTCATAGGTAGGGCCTCAAAGTTTCAGTCAGCCTAGGGGCCCAAAAAAGTGCGATCCGCCACTGCCTAAAGGAACAAATAAGTCTCTGAGATCAGTTTTTAAAAGGATTTAATAAAAAACAAAACAGTTTTTTTATGGTACCTACGATGCGCTTTATGACTTCCTACTATGTGTCAGCACGAGCATTGCTCTGAAACACGTTAGCAAAACTAAATATTATGCGCCTCCTATGACTTTTAAAACCATACGCGAATTCTGTGTTGAAGTCCAGGAGGATTTTAAAAGCATTTAAAGGCATGAAAGCATTTGAAAACCTACCTTTTAATAAAATCGCAATATTACTATTGAATGACTGTCAAATTGTATTTGCGTTGTTTACGTGTTTTAAGATCATCGTCCAACCTCGTCTTTTTTTAAGAGTTTCTAACTCTGTATGACTGCGCATCATAATAATTTCTTAAAATTTTGATTGAAACATTCGAGTCCGACTTAAAAAAAACGAACGAACGATGGTGATTTTCAAAAACCGAAACGTTGCAGATAAAATTTACGCAAATAAAAAACTTATAGGAAATGATGTTGTTATTACCAAAAAATTAGGTATGGCGAAACAAAGGTTTTATATATGTACGGTAAGTAAATCAATTTGTTTTTTTGTTTTGGTACATTCCTAACTGAACCCGATTCCTTGTTTTGAACCTTAAGATGTTAGTGTTCTGCGACTAATAGCTGTTGGCTGTACTTTTATTTTTCTACTTCTTTCAAAAACCATTTTACTAAGTATTAAATCTATAGCTTGATTTTATGTACTGATTCGTTTTAAGTGATTGGTAAGTGAATTTATGGCTTTTAAAGTACCTGAACTTGGATTTTGTTCAAACGTTTCCACTAATCTGTTAACGTCTTTTTTCAAATTTGACAGTGAGACTTGACTGAAATTCAATGAGACCGCGAATTGTCTTGACATGCGTTATGGATTCCAAATGATTTGTACTTGAATTCACCCCAGGTTACAACATGCGTAGTAATTATGAGGTAGACTTCTGGGTGCTGGTTTCAAAATCCCTACGTGATTTCTGTGCTATCGCGTGGTAGTGTTTTTAAAGCATTATGACAAAATGATCGATCTAATCCCTCCTGTATTTCAAACACGTTAGAGTGTTACAGAGTAGTATGAATTCATAAACTGCACCTACGATACCAGTAAAAACGTATAAGTAATTCGAGAGGTCGATTTCTCCTTTAAAATATTGTCGGTTTAAAGGTAAAAGTCACTTAGTAACATTTTTTGATTTAGGAAATAATAATGATTTTATACAAAAAGTGCGATGGAGAAAAAAAGAAGAACCGTCAATATTGGTTTTAATATTTAACTAGAGAGGTTTAGTAGTCATAAAGGCAATTGATAAGTTTTTTTTCATATGCGGCAAACTCTTAAGTTGGTCATTTTTATTTACTTTTACCTTTTAGTCGACAAATTTAAAGAACCACTTACAAAACAAAAAATTGGTTTATCTAAAGATAAAGTTTTGAATGAATTTGATACACATTCTAGGCATGTTCAAAAAGTTTTGCGGTTCGATAAGAGAGGGTGTTGCTACTAGCCCAAATTTTTGTTTGTTATGTTGGTGCATTTTTTATATAAACGTATGCAAAATTTCAGTTTAATCTCTTAATTTATTCTTTGTTTACAAGCCATTTAGTATCGACGTGTCACAGTATTTTTTTACAATAGAAAAAATCAAGTATCGTGGAGTGATTGAATTTTTATTTTTTGATGGTTTAGAAGCACAGGAACTTTATGAACGAACGTTGAAAGTGTATAAGGACTCTTTCGCCTTCAATTAGTACAGTAGAAAGACTGACTGCTGAATTTAAACGTGGTCGTACAAGTCTTGAAGACGATTCACGTCAAGGATGTCCAAAAACAGCAAAAACACCAGAAATCCTAGAAAAAATATAGGATATCGTATTGAAAAATCGTGAAGACTGAAAGAGATTTAGAAGAAGCCCTAGGCATCTCATTGGGCAGTGTAAGCAATATTTTGACTAAAGTATTGGGTTTTAGAAAGCTGTGTGCATAATGAGTGACGCATTCGCTAACAATGTAATGGAACAAAAACTCATTCGACTTTTTTAGCAACATTTAGAGCGTTTTCGAAAGGATAAAGTGGATTTTGTGTTGAATCAAAACAAAAGGCTAAAAAGTGGTGTGAACCTGGTTCTTCAGCTTCAAGGCGAGTTCGTGTCCAGAAATCGGCCAAGAAGGTGTTAGCATCAGTTTTTTGTGATGCGAAAGGAATTTTGTTTGTGGAGTACTTGCAAACTGGTAAAGCAATAAATTTTAAATAATATTGTTACCTCTTAGACCAGCTAAAGGAAAAAAAATATAAAAAAGACCCGGTTTGCAGAAGAAAACAATTCTTTTTTATCAGGACAATACAGCGTGTCACAGGAGCATTTTGACAATGGCTAAAATCCATGAATTAAAGTTGGAGCATCCATCGTATTCACCATATTTGGCCCCTAGCGACTTTCATCCATAAAAAAAAATTCATGCGTAGAAAGCGCTTTTTATCAAATGATAAGGTCATAACAGCTATGGAAACCTTTTTTTAGCCTTTTAAGATTTTCACTTTAGGGATGAAATTCATAAATTGGAATATCGTTGGAACGAGTGTATTAATGTTCAGGAAGACTATACTGAATAATAAAGTGTATTTCAAACCATAAAATTGTGTTTTTCTTATCGAACCGCAAAACTTATTGAACCACCGGTATAATATAAAAAAGCTTTTATGCTTCAGATACAAAGTAGTTTTACAAAAAGTCGGTATGTTTATCATTAAACCCTTGCCCTTACAGGAATAATTTCTGGATACGCTACTGCTGGGTGTCTAATTAGCCTAGGACAAATCGGCGCATGAGTACCGAAAACTATTTGACCTTATTTTTTTTATAGGATTTTCTTTAAATTGTCTTACTGATGATATAAATCATAGATTTTTGATTAGTAAAGATTACACGATAAACACGAACTTACGGTCAGACATTGGAAAAGGACGTAACGCGTAACTAAAGTCGATACTTTCTGTTGCCAGCTTGAAGTGAATTTAAACATTTCTGAATAAAATTGCCTTTAAGTTCTCTATTTAAAATAAAAAAGGGCATAATAATAAATAGATTACTAAATTTGGCTTTAAAAAATAAATAATTTAAAGATAACTTTGCTACATAAACCATTTTTTATTTATTTTTATTTGGTTAAATACGTTTCGCATTGCTACATTTCGCCCGCAAAGGAAATTTCGCAGGCGGAATGTGGCAATGCCGCTTCAACGCGCGTAGGAATTTTACAACCTGTCCGTTGATAAATGGAATGAACTTGATTAGGTGTAGTGCGACGTTGCCCTAGATTTTCTTA
The DNA here is from genome assembly GCA_019359885.1 of Listronotus oregonensis. Classification (NCBI taxonomy): domain Eukaryota; kingdom Metazoa; phylum Arthropoda; class Insecta; order Coleoptera; family Curculionidae; genus Listronotus; species Listronotus oregonensis. The sequence goes on from JAHBCN010005124.1 coordinate 29,483, forward strand.
AGCGCTTTGTGGTGTTTTTATTAAAACTATCTTTAAAACTATTTACAAATTTATATTAAAAACTCTAAAATGGTTCGTGAATGTGTTTGTGTAAAAATTGGACTATTTACACGAAGATGTGTCTTTTCTAGGTAAGTTAGGTTCTGTTTGCTAGGCAATGTTTTACCAAGGTCAGTGGCGTAGATTTACAATAGCCTGAAGGAAAGTAACTAGACCAAAAGTAATGTATTCATTGTACTTGTTTTATTATTTTTATTAGAATATTATCAAATTTATTAGTTTGTGAGTAGGTTTATAATATTGTGGGAGAAATTATACATTATACAAAAGGATCATCTAATATTTTAGGTTTCCCTCAGATCCAATGGCAAGAAACATTTGGTTTTCTCTTGTGGGAATTGAAGAGGGACAATATTTACCAAAGCACCCTGTGCTATGCTCGGACCATTTTGATCCACAGGATATTTTGGTTAAGGCAAACAATAGCAAATATTTAAGGCCTGGAGCCATCCCAAAAATTTCACATCATATATTTGACAATCAATCTGTTGATGGAAGGTAATTATTATAGACTAATACATTCAAATTATTGTTAACGTTGTTTTGTATATTTACGAATCTTCGTAAACTTTGGTTCTTGATTTAAAAAACACATCATTTCTTTGGTGTAGGTCTATCTAATAACATTTGAGCTCTTATGTTTAAAACAAGTACATCTTTTTGGCCTATTCATTTTTTAACTTAATTAATATAACTTTATTTTTTAGCTCTGACTCCATTTTACTTGAGACTTCCCCTAGGAAAATGAAAGGGTATGTAATTTATATGGTCTTACAAAATCAGCAAAAGTTTTCTAAAGGTTTTCACGTAAATACGTTTTTAATTTAATTAACTTTTAGGGATGAAGACGTATCCATGGATAATTGGGTGCATGATTTATCGAAAAATTTGACCACAGCGAGCGCTGCAATCAATTTAGCTGTCCCCAAAATATATTTTGCAACATGCCAATACAATTTTTCGAAATTTTGAAAGATAATGCTTCATTTTGCGATTTTCTGAAAAAAAATCAAATTTGACAGCTACAAAAAGTCACGTGATCATCCTTATTCAGTGTGCCACAGATTCAAGTACATGCATGGGGATCTTGGAAACCGTAAGAGGTACAAAGTCGGTTAAATTATTGCAAAGTTGCGCATTTAGGTACATGCCGTTAAGAAAGTTGTAAAATTCCGAGTACTTCCGGAGATATCCGAAAAAAATCGAAATTTGCCGATTTCGTTTTTTCTGACGTTATTTAAAGAGATATGGAAAAATAAAAGATACTTTTTCATTGCCACTTTTGAAGCTCTACAAAACAGCGTTGAGAGATTTTCGGTACGACGTTTCGTTTTCGTTAAACCATCATCAACTTTATTTTTTTAAATACTGCACTCAATTGTTCATTGAATTTTTTTGAAGCAGTTATAATCCCAATTACAATGATGTATAACACTTAAAATTTTTCTAAAGAGACAATGAGTTAGACAAGGAACGCACTCATTTCTTATAGGGGCGTTTCATATTTGTTAAAAGATATTAAGTGTTATACATTTTTGTTATTGGAATAATAAGGGGTTCAAAAAAATGAAATACAAAAACCAGGTCCGTATTTAAAAAAATAAAGTTGAACGTCGTGCGGAAAATCTCTTAATGCTGTTTTGTAGAGCTTAAAAAGTGGCCACGAGAAAGTGTCTTTTGTTTTTCCATATCTCTTTAAATAACGTCAGAAAAAAATTAAAACGAAATCGGCAAATTTCGTTTTTTTTCGGATATCTCCGAAAGTACTCGGAATTTTGCAACTTTCTAAAGTGGATATGGTTAGTTACGTAAATACACAACTTTGCCATAATTTAACCGACTTCGTTTCTCTTACGGTTTGCGAGATCCCCATGCATGCACTCGAATCTGTGGCACCCTGTATACATTATTTGGCATTATTTTTCAAACAAAAACTTTTGGCCAAAAAAAAATTACCCGAATTAATTGAGGAAAAATTTTCCCATTTGATGCGGACTTTATGGTTGACACTGTATATTATCTTAGGAATAAGTAGATAATTTTTTATTTTTGCCTTATATCTAATATTTTATGTTATTTTTTGTGTACCTTATATAATAAAAAGTATCTCCAGTTTTTCTTTTTTTTATTAATTTGTGGCCCACATTATTCTAAATTTATAGGAGAAAAGTAATTTTGTTTAAATAACCAATATACCAAAAATATTATATGTTTTTTAGAATAAAATATTTTATAACTGTTTATGTTGCTAATCAATATTTTTTAATAAACTAAAATTAAAAAGATCACCATAATTAGAACGATTTAAAAATTAATATTTTTAATAAATTTATATCTAATCGAAACTTCTAACATAAACAATACGCCACTGGTCGAAACTGCAAGGCTCCGTACAATGTTGCCTTGATCAGTCCTAATTTATCTTCTATCTTTTTCCCCTTATATCATTTTATTGATAATGTCTGAGACAAAACAAAGAGTCACTTATGAATGAAATGTTAAGTCTTTTCTTTCTTTCGTCTGAGATATAAATACATGTTGCCAGGGGGCCACCTGGTTCCATATTGTTTAGGCCGAAATTGTTCGAACAATTTCAAGCAATTGTTATTTTCCAACCGAACATTTTTTTTATATATTTAATTGAAATACAAATAAAAAATAACTTTTAAGGATAAGGTTAACATTTTTGGAGAAATGAATTTTTAAAAGTTCAATAAATCTCAAATTTGGGTACTTTTAACACATGAAAAATATATTAAAAAAGGAATAAAAAATAACAAACATATTTTTTATTTTTTTATGCAATAGTTAATAATATATTAAATTGGGATTTAATTTTTTTTATTGTTTATATCTGTTTTTTTAATTGTTTATTAAGCGCGCTCACAAATATGCGTCCCTTACCTTCAAGTATCGCCGTCTCCCTGACTCATACGCTGCATCGGCCTCTCTGTGTCCTAAATCATTATTTCTCATTTATCTTAAGGTATGTACACACCGAAAAAACAAACAAGAACAAACATTCGTTCTTGTTCACCTTGTTTGTATGTGTTCTTTGTTTATTGTTTGTGTTATTTTGTCTACATAGCGCAATCAAATATTTGTTTACTCTCGTTTGACCAGTTGGAAAAGTTATGGATGACGAGGAACAAAATTTATTTCTCTTTAGGTATGTACACACTGAAAAAACAAACAAAAACAAACATTTGTTCTTGTTCACTTTCTTTGTATGTGTTTTTTGTTTATTGTTCGCTTTTTCTGCCTACATATCGCAACCAAATGTTTGTTTACTCTTGTTCGACTAGTTGGAATAGTTATGGATGACCATAAAAACAAAAATTCTCTTTGATGTACCAATGTCCACTGAAACATGTGCGAACAAGAACAAACATACGTTTGTTCGCTGTTTTAACTGTCTACACTGAAGAAAAAGTTTGTTCGCTGATGTTTGTTCTTCTTTGTTTTTTCGGTATGTACATAAATTTTGATGTACCGACGTCTACTCGAACATGTATGAATAAGAACAAAAAAACGTTTGTTCGCGTTTTTACTGTCTACACTAAAGAAAAACGTTTGTTCGCTGATGTTTGTTTTTTCGGTGTGTACATACATGTAAAAACTATTACCTTAATCAAAATTGTTTAAGAAAGCAATGTTATTACTAAATAAATTATCTACAATTTGTTTTTATAAGTTTTTTTTTCTGAAATCAATTTTACAAAAGGTATTAAAGCTTGTGAGCGCGCTTAATAAACAATTAAAAAACCAGATATAAACAATAAAACATTTTTAAATCTCAATTTAGGAAATTATTAATTATTGTATAAAGAATAAAAAAATATATTTTTTATATTTTATTCTTTTTCTTAATATATTTCTCATGGGGCAAAATTACTCAAATCCAAGATTTTTCAAATTTCAAATCTCCAAAAATATTAACTTTATCGTAAAAAGTCATTGGGCCTTTTTTATTAGTATTTTAATTAAAAATATTTAAAAAATGTTTGGTTGGGAAATAACAATTCCTTGCAATTGTTTAAACAATTTCGGTTTAAACAATATGGCACCAGGTGACCCCCTGGCAACGTGCATTTATATCATCAGTAGGGCAATTTAAAAAAGATCATATAAAGAAATTGAGGTCGAATAGTCTTCGGTACTCATGCGCCGATTCGTTCTAAACTAAATAGCTTATGTAGCCTATGAAACTGCAAAAATCAAAAGTTAAAAAAAAAATTAATTCCCGTCAATGAAGTGTCCTACCAGCTCTGCAAATAAAGGTAAAAGGCTAATTAACGAGGCATGTACTAGTGATGCAACTTGAATAGGATTTTGTGACTCAAGTCACTCGAGCAATTTTACTACCTCACTCGAGCAATTTTACTACCTCACTCGAATTATACTCGAGTTTTCGAGTCACTCGAGTAAAATATCACTCACGTTGCAAGTTTGCAATTCGAGTGGGATTTTTTTAAACAATTTTAAACAAGAGTTATTTTCCTAACAAGTGCGCAAAGTGATACTTTTCCGCACGCGACTGCCGCAAGCAGTCAAGTGCGGAAAAGTCACTTTGCGCAAGCGTTAGGAACAAAATTTTTCCTACGAGCGTCAGATAATACCAATATTAAAGCAATGATTATTTTTTAAATTATGTTTAATCTGAAAGAACTACTTCAACATATTTATAAATGGGAATTATTTGTTGATAACATTTACAACAAAAGAACAGTTATTAGCATATTGTAAATTAATTGCAGAACCTGTAATTTCATTTAGCGGGTGGCTTATGGAAGCGCTTATTGTACAGCTTGATGAAGGTTGACTTAGCTCAGGAGGGGAGTTGTCATGGTCAATATTTTATTCGACATATCCTTTTTCTGATTTGTGGATTTATCAATGTAGCTCTCAACTACAGCCGTTGATTTCCAGCCCCCAAGTCGCTTGACATTGGTAATTCCTTCTCCAGAATCCGCTAACATAGTCGCAGAGGATCGACGAAAACTATGTCCAGTGTACTCTTCTGGATTTTTTAATTTTAGGTATGCAGCAATTTCTGAAGGCATTTTACGTATTGAATTTATTCCCACACATTGCGTACTGCATGCTCCTTGTTTATACTGAACAAAAAAACGTCTGTGTGGGGTATGTGGTATTTGCAAATTTGCATATTTACGGTACAATTGCAGATAAAGTCCGTTATTTGCTTCATCGGACACTACAAAGATTCTGGAAGTGTTATTTTTACTGTCAGGAATTTTCACCACTATCAAATTTTCATTATCCTGTATGTCATCATTCATTATTTTTGTAAGTTCATCTCTCCTACAAGCACAGGCTAATCCAAAAATTGTAGCAACTTTTATTAGAAGGTAAACATTATCAGGTGCTTCTTTCATGAATCTTGAAACTTCTTCTTTGCTGAAAGTTTTTGATTTTTTTGGCCGGTATCCCACGTTTTGGTGTTTAAGTAGTGATGTTAGCTTGAAATATGAACTTAAATCAAGGTTCCTTTTCACTTTGAGGACACATTTTAACATAGAGTACTTACTCCATAAAGTATTAGGTTTATATGTTTTTTGCAAATCCACAAAATAGGCCAAGAACACTTCTTCTTTAATACTTTTTGTCCCCTTGCTGGAGCACCAGTTTTCGAAATGACTATATTGATTCACATATTTTTCACGAGATTTTGCTGGTAATAAATTCAAACTTACGGTATTTGCTGCATCCAGGATAGAATCTGGTAGCTCCTCATCGGAACTACTCATTTTAAATAATTATTTTTGTCGGATTTTTATTTAATTTAAAAAAGATATTATGACGCCTTTTCATTAAAAATGCTTGTTTGTATTGGAATTCATTTGTGCAACTGCTTGTTCATATTGAAACGAAGAAAAAATCTGACATGTGTTAAAATCACCAAGATTACATATTGTTGCTTGACTTGTCATAATCATTTATTATTGTACAGGGTAATTAAAAAAAATGTTTTTTTTGTGTTTTAGTTGAAATATTGAAAATTACGAAGTAGCAAACAAAAAAGAGAATAAACTAAAACTTGCAATGGCTTCGTATACTTCATGAAATAGCCTACAATTACTAAAATACATATAAATTTTGCTTACCTGTAAGATTTTAAAGTAGTTTTACTTTTCCGCACGCCGAGCCGTGCGGAAAATTGCAACTTTGCGCACTCAAATGCGTGCGAAAAAGTGGACTTTTCCGCACGCTCGTAGGAAAATACCTTTATAAGTTTATAATTTCTTACTAAAGTGCGGTGAACTACAAGATGCAAGTTTAAACCTGTCAGTCTCGGTTTGTACTGGCGCCGTATAAATAAGTTAAATGTAAAATAGAGTAGTGAAGTGACATCTAGTAGCGACAAAATCAACTCGATGCGCCGAGTTGCCTCGGTAACTCGAGTGCATAGAGACTTGAGTAATATTTGTTTTCAATTGAGTACGAGTTTGACAAACTCATTCGAGTGATTCGAGTAAAAACAGGGCTCTACTCGCATCATTAGCAAGTACAATTTTAAAGTTAAATAGGTGATGCGTTGTGGAAATTAGGAAAAAATTATTTACTTACGGTACCTAGTACATGAGCTATTTTAAAACACACAAAGAAAATAACACGATATTTTTTCCAGATATAATACTAAAGGTTTAACCAAACATTTTTATTTAGAAATATGACGGTCTCAAACTCATACAATTCTGGTATAAATTACACAGAATACTTTTTCAATTTCATAAGGGGAAACGGCCTACACCAATCGTATTAGTTATTTTAGGCAATTTGATAAAAAGTGGGTAAAGTTCATGGTCAATTTGTGAAGCCGAACATGGCAAAGGAAAAATTACCACAGTTCGATGCCTAATTTTTTATCTTCAACCGGAGGCGTGATAGACATAACTTTTATGAGTGCTTTGCTATCGAACGTAGAATAAGAAAAAAGAAATTTGATACTTTTTATTAACAATGCCTTATTTTTATCCAGCAGAATTTGGGTCTGGGAATATTATTGTAAATTTTCTATAACTGCTTCTTTTTAGCGTTTTTTTTTAGAACAACTACCTGTTTTAGATTTTTACAACTATTATTAATTATTTGTAGCACACTCGCTATACATTTATGAAGTTAACACATTATCTTAGAAAAATGTATAAAACCCTTTTTAGCTTTTTATGCATCCTTTTACAGTTCAGTTAGAGAGGCCCCGAACTTCCCACTTTCTTCGTTCCTTCATCCCTAGAGTGTCAAGACTATGGAGCCTGCTGCCCGCAGAAGTTTTTCCTTCTCCTCCCTCTCTCCAAATATTTGAGTTCCGTGTGAACAAACTCCCTCTCACCACACTTAAGGCACCCACGGCACGTTAGTACTTAGACATCAGCCTTCGTGGATTGTCCCAATATATAAAAAAAAACATATTGGGTTTTAAGGAAAATGATTTAGTTAAGCATAGTTCTAGCAAGGGTAAGAAAATATTTTAAAAAGGACAAAAAAAGATCCGTAATTATAATATTTTTATATATAAAATAAATATTACATTTTTAAATATTGCAAATAATTGTGAGTTTAATACATTTAACTCTTCCCTATATAAATGTTTTTATCATATATCTATTTTAATTATTGGCTTACTAAAAAATAAAAACAATTTAAATTAAAACTGAAAGCACCAATTTTTATACTTACACTAATACTCATTTATTTGTAATAAATAACATGTTACAATTTAATTATTAAATATTTGATTTTATTAGGACAAATACAAGAACATATATTTTAACTTATTATACAAAAAATTATAATAAAGCTTTTAATTTGTGGTATCTACTCTTTAAAGTATGATAACGTTTCACTATTGTTTCGATAAACATCTAACCCTGCTCTACAAATCAGCTTTTTACTGTGTAGCTGTTTTTTAAAATTTTGTCCAATTTATTATTTTTTAAATCATTTAAAGAAATCGATAATACTTAAAAAAACATCAACTTTAACGATAAAAGAGGGGATGTTTAAAGATTTAAACATTTGATTCATAATTTATTTCTAAAAACACGACTTATGTGTAATATCCTGCAAATACAAAAGAATTTTTTTCAATTTTAGAAATCCTTTTTTCCACAACAAACTTGTGTAAATGTGTTAATAAATTATAATGGTCTATACCAGCCCCAGATACTGTTTCTCTTAAAAAAAACTATTATATCTGGTTGAAAAATCTTGAAAAGTCAGTCAAAAATTTCTTAGGCAGATTTCAGAACCAAAGTAGTTTAGTTCTTAAAGCCGAAAAGTTCTTTCTCTATCGGCAACTATTTCATCTTTGAGCTATAGAAAGGTGGCCAGCTTTTATTTACCGTGATAATAAGGTTCCAAAACTCAGCACCTATTGTAACAAGGGAAACACTTCTTTTTTACCAAATCAATGTTGAAGTATCTTAAGGTTCGCCACTGACACCTACTTTTTTGCCGACGATAGCACCATTTATTTTATTTAGCTGGTCTTTAAGCCCGATTTAGAAATAAACAAGCGCATGGTAATGCAGATATTTTTTTCATAAGACCTATACAAAAAAATGTTTAGTTTAATACATTAAAAACTCAATTTTTCGTATTAGTGCAAAAAACGTATACCAGTTTTTATGCTTTATATAGGAGCTGCCAAATTCTCCAGAACAAATATGTATTTAGTCTTGTAGGCGTATTTTTTTTTTCATTTTTTTTCCTGGAGGCCGTCTTAATTTACTATCGGAGGCAGCGCAGCCTCCTGAGCTTTTATAGCAATCCTCCCACTAGTCTTGTTCCTTCTACAAGTCTGTATAACCCCAAAACTGGTTAAATGATATATTCCTTTGGGCTCATTTTCGATTGCCCCCAGTAGCCTGTGTTTTGTGATTCAACGCTTCATATTCACACAGGATGTGGTAGGCTGTTTCTTCCCCTCATCGCACATTCTGCAACTTGGGTCCCCATTGTATGAGCCTTGTGAAGGTGTCCTCTTAGGTTATCGTACCGTTAGCAGGCCTACTGTTATGCAAAGTCTTTTCTTACTTTGTCTGAGTAGTTCTTTCTTCGTTCCTTCGAATGGGCCGATTATAAAGCCTGTTTCAAGTTTTATTTTACTGATAATATTTTCTTTTTACTTTTCTGTCTGTTATTATGCAGATCTGCTTGTTTCTATAAGCCCTCCTGTTGTTTTCTTTTGCACAGTGCAGTAATAGTATATTTCATTACTGCGCATGACAAATTCTCTCACGGGAAGTTATGCAAGAACGGAAAAATCCATTTTTGGACGTTTAATGAACGATATTTTTTATTATGCTTAGGTACCTGAAAACAACATAAACAAAAAACATCGCAAAAAATTATTTAAGAAAATTGCGATTATTTATTTTTATTTTTAAAACAGTAAAACAGATTAACAAAAAAAATACAAGCTTATTAAATCTAAGAAAATTAATTTTGGACGGAACCGTTATGATTAATGGTTATATTTATTGTACAATTCGTATTATTGTTGAATCTCAATCCCTTTTGTATTTCTTTTTGTTGAACTAAAGATGTTGAAGCGGAGTGTTCGTGTATGTTTTGGTTCTCTTTATTGACTGTTACAGATTTTGTAGTTTCCAAGTTACCAGGCCTAAACAACTTTTGGGATACTTTAATTTTTCTTTGTATGGACTCCTCTATTTATCCTTTTGCTACATTGGAAGAAAGCCATCCTTCGTGTCTTTTCAAAGTGAGCAAATCACCGCCGCTTTCTACTAGCATGGTAGCCGAAGAACGCCTTAGCCCATGTCGGGTATATTCTTCGTGATTTTTTAGTTTTAAGTATTTTGCAACAAGTTGTGGAATACCACTGGTAGTATGGCACCGAACATGTTGAGCGTAACATCCTTGGTTTCTGTATGCAACAAATAATCTTTTACTCTCCATATTTTTATGGCGGATATCTGCGTATTTACGGTAAAGTGTACAGGGATTGAATTTGCAATTTTCATTGGTAATGGTAAAACTTCTTGACCTGTGAGTTTTTCCATCTCGTAAGAACACGACAAGGAAACGCCCATTATCTGCCACATCGTCTAAACTCAAACGTGTTAAATCATCTCTGCGGCATGCGCCGAAGATGCCAAACACTAAAATTACTTTTGTTAGTAGATATTGTCCATCTGAAGCTTCACATAAAAATTTGGTTACTTGTTCTGGTGTAAGAACGATGATTTTTCTTGGTACATATCCTACAGCTTGTCGTTTCAAAAAAGCGATAGTTTTTGGATATTGGTTGTGAGTATTTTCTTTTATTACCAAACAACTCTTTAACATGGAGAATCGACTCCATAAGGTGGGTGACTTCATAGATTTGGCTTTTTCAGAAAAATAAACTAAGAGAATATCGTCACTTACAATTTTGATTCTTTTCTGAGTCCGTCAATCGGTAAAAATGTGATATTCATGTTCATATCTTAACCTGGATTTCACTGGTAATAAATCTGCACTCACTTCTGCCGCTTGTTGTAATATAATATCGGGAATATCCGGATTTTCTTCCAAATCTGAATTCATTTTTTGAAAATGGCGTAAATTTCACTGACAGAAAATAAAATATGTCATTAATAAATAAATCGTTGTTATGAACAGTTTTCATGATGAAAATTCCGTGCGCTGTTCTGAAAATGTCATATTTATTGTATGTTATACACAGTTGAAAATGTAGTATTTTCAGGTAAGTATAATAAAAAGCATATATTTCGGTTTAAAAAACGGTGTTTCTAATGGAATGAAAAATTGTAAGTTCCTTATTTTACTGTGCCCGCCCGCTCCAGTTTCTTGCTCGGATTTGGATTCACATGTGTACCAGATAATGTCTTCTAACGTTTTGGAAAGATCAGATTGTTGCCAGTCACTTCGCTCTGGAATTTTTACCTCTATCTGGTCTGTTCTCACGCCCAAGATGTCACCAAACTGGCTTTTTATGTCCTTATGTCCCAAACCAGCCTAGACACCAATTGGTTTTTGTTGCAGTCAGACGTAGCCCATTCTTGCCTCTCCCATCACTATGAGGTTAAATGGTGGGAAGTCCAGGAGTCACTTCATGGCTGCTGTTGGGGTTGTTTTGATTGCTCCTGTTATAGCTAAGCAAGCAAGTTTCTGTAACAGCAGTTATTTGTCGCATCTTTGTACACCACACCAGTTTAACCACTATGGTGTATAACCAATACACCATGTTCGGTTTAAGGCCCCATGTTTTTCTATAAGTGCGTCTGATTAACATAAGAGTTATCTCCGCTTTCTTTCTTATTTTGTGTAGATGTTAGTTCCAGGTCAGTTAAGAGTATAGGATGACACCTAAATGTTTTACTTCTCCCACAATCTTGATTGTTTCACCTCTTAGGTTCAGAGGTCCTAGACCCTCTAGTTTTCTCCTTTTGGAAAACACAATTATGGCTTATGTTTAGTGCCTTCTTTCTCGACCATCTGGTAACTACGTGGGAGTTACTTCCAACATAATGTCACCTACTTTTTTTGTGGTGTTGACACATAAATCAGGGTCTTTGTCGTCAATGGTAAAAGGTTAATAATTACCCGAATATTTTAATTTCTTTTTTCAAATAATTCAGTAAAAAACACAGTTTAATCACAGCATTTTTAGTACCTTTTATAAAATACGATGATTTAAAATCTGCTTAAAAGTTGTTACATCCTTGTCTTTTTATTTTAACTCCCAATTAAAAGTGAATAACCCTATTTAGTTATTGTCGTTAACACATTTTCTTTCAAAACTTCAGCTTTCTAAGAAAATCGATTTTACCGAGTGAAGTGAAAAGCCTGTTGTTCATTTTGAAGTTTCTAGTCTTTTCCCATTATAACTTCACGGTTTAAAGGATTTTGTGGGTATGAAAGCGTCGAAAGCCTATAAACACCCTTAGTGACACTATGAATGGTTCTTTATACCATTTTAATCTAAATTATACTATACAAGAATTAAACGTAAACTTGAAATTCTGCTTTAACTTTTGGTAAGCAAGTGCATTGTAAAACAAAGTCAATAAACTTGTTTACTTTAATCATAAAAGAGTTTGTTTTAGTAAATATTTATTTTTACAATCATGTAAAAAATGTACTATTTTGTGTATATTTCTAATATCAAAGTACATTTTACTTACTCTTCTCCTTTACATAGACTTATGATACTTAGAATGAATAGATTTTAAAATATAACTCTAAATTTAAAATCAAGTTACGACATATTCACTCTTATGCTGTAGAGGAGGAATTGAAGGGCTCGGTGCCAAAACCGGTTAACTCCATTTTTTACAATTTGTGAAAAACTAATAAAAACTTCTAGACATTGTCAATTGTGAGAATTTTCTGTTAAAACAAATATAACTAATAAATATTGATATTAAAAAATGATTTTAAACCAAAATAATAACAAAATGTTTTTAAGACACTCTAGATTTTTTTTTAAATTAGAGTTGCCTGTTTTTTGCCCCGAACCTCCAAAAGTACACAAATAAATTAACATTAGTAGCTTCAACATTTATTTATTGTGAAATAACAAAACATAATATAAATTCTAAAAACAAAAAAATAATAGTGACCACAGGAAAAGTAACACATTTGTCACACTGATTAAGCCTTATAAATAAATGTCTTGGTTCAGTCTCCCGTACTATGGGTAGTTAGGTAGGTTTAAAGTGAGTGAGCTTTTTACGCCCTTCACTGCGACCGCTCGGTCTATTGTGGCTCATATCTTTTTATATTTCTTCCAATAGAATCAGACCTTTAATGAATCCAATATTAGGTTAGGAGAGAGTTCTTACATCTCCTCTTACTTGTGTCGCTACCGGACACAAGCACAATATGTGTTCTGATGTGTTCTGGTGTCCCTGTCTCCTGGAGAGTATGACGAGCAGACGATTAGATCCGTCATCCCCTTCTCTCCCGGTCTAGTGACGTGAGTAGCTACCAAGTCCTTGTTACAGGAACCATATGTTTCTTCTGAGGCCGCATCTCCGGCCTTACCCCATGAAAACGGTCCTATCCGCTTTCTGTTTAAAGCCAGGGAACCCTTTTCCCTATAAAGGCGGTTCTGTCCGCCTTCTATTTGGATTCAGGGATCCCTTTCTAAGCACCTCTTTGTTCGGGATGGATAAGCCCTTCCCCGTGAAACAGGCACCGATGACTTCAGGGGCACCTTTCGAAACGGATTCACCCGTTTCGGTCGGCGCACCTTTGTCTGCTTGTGACCTTGAATGGCACCTCTCGAAACGGATTTATCCGTTTCGGTCAGCGCACCTTTGTCACTTTTTTCCTATGAAAGCGGTTCTGTCCGCTTTCTGTTTGGAGCTAGGGAAGTAATAGTCCACCGCGGCGGAGCCCCGCATTACCGCAGTAAGGCTAGATACTCTGAGAGATCGCCCTGTATCTCAGAGGCACCGTTGGAGACACCTGTTAATAAAACTACTCGAGTATATTCTGTTTTTGAATAGCTTTTATTTTAGTAAAACATTTTTTTTTACAGTGGCAGTTTGGTTCAATGGTTTTTTAATTAGTGTATTTTTCGAATTAATTTATTCTTCACCTCTGGCTTTTTTACATTTCATAATATTTCGTTTCCATTTACTATCAGTTCTCACTCACTTCTTCCCTTTTTTCTTAACGGTTTGAATGTTTAAAGTTTCTGTATAATTACGCTTACAATTTTCTTTTTGCTCGTTACTTTTATGAATACCCTTTTTAGCAATAACAAAATGCTTTGATCGCCGTCGACTTGGACCCGGATCATCAGAATCAGTGGAATCCGATAACACGTAGTCGCTCTCAGAATAGACCTATTACAATTTTATTTTTACCGTATTTTTCTGGCTTATCAAATAAAATTCAACGAATAGGTAAGGAACATAATATTCGTACTATCTATAAAACACAAAACACTATCAGATTTAAGGTAACAAAAACAATGCAATACAAACCAAAACACAAAAAATGTAATTTATAAGATCCATTGGAAATGAATTACATTTTATATAGGTAAAACTTTCAGACAATTAAATAAACGCATGAAATAACATCGAACATACATAAAAAACACAGAATTTTACAAATCAAAAATGTGTCGACACGCATTTCATAACAACTACGTAATAATCTGGAAAGTTTTTAGTATTTTAACAAAGAAATCTGTTAATTTAAATGATACATAGCAACCTATGCGTAATGCTGAACTAATTTCAGGAAAACTTAAAATCAAATAACACACTACCCCTTTCTTGTCTTTTAAAAAATAATAAATATACCAATAAAACAAATTAATATATCATTTATGACAAACTAGGGACGGTTTATTAATCGAGGGATAACTCGCCGAGTTAGCTGGCCCGGGGTCAACTCTAATCCTGGGCAATGATCCCTATATGGATCGTTGCTCTGGGCTAACTCTCAAGAAAAAGTAAAAATGGGGATACTTTAACTACAAAAACAGAAAGAATCTCTAAAATGTAACTTATTAGAAAAGAAAACATTTGTTTGACTTTTAGAAGTTTTAGTTGTTATAGTTATTTATACGCTTTGAAATAGACTTGTCTTCAGTTTGTTAAGTTAGTTAATTCTAGGTATGTTTACTATTCATTAATATTTTCCACCATTTTATATTTTCTGTACACACCTAGTTCTAAAATACACGTTCGATGAAAGCACTTACGTAAAAAAGTGTTAAATGGTGTTCAATATTTCTGAATAACAAATGGACCTAAAGTTACTAATCTATGTGTTTTAATAATATTTCTATTTAAGATAAAAGTGTATATTTGTCCAGGCATCATCTATTTTTTGGGCACTTTTTAAAGACATTGCATGGGAAGGATAAATTCCAAAACTACTAACATTTTCAAAAATTTCCTTTATAAACAATCAACTCTTCTTCCGGTGCTTTTAGATTGATTTCAATTTCGGTTTCTAAAACTGTTTGCATGTTTATTGCAAAATACCTTTTTAGTTGCGAAATGTTTCTGCATTACTGCCTCCTGAAATATAAAAAAATAGTTTTAGGTACATAGATACATAATATGTTTAAAAACCGGGATGTTTTCATATTTTGAAACTCATCTAAAGACTTTAATATGTTTTCTTTAGAGAAAAATCTATTTTCATTGTTTTTTTAGGGCTGTTGGATATTTTTCCTTCACTATTGCACTGTTTGCAAACATTTACTAAAACTGCAAGTCACTAAATACGGCGGTGAGGCAAAAAGGCACTTTTCGCAACTGTTAGGTACATTTTTTTTACACAAACATACCTATCTGTCGGAAATTCCAACATGTGCTGTTGGACCGCATCCTTACATGGTAGGGCTGCAGTTTTAATACTTCTAGAACATCTTCTTCATTTTCAGTAATGAAATCTTAGTCTCCCATTATTCTTCCAAAAATTTAAAGATAATGGGGTAACCCCTAAAATGCTAAACCGACCCTAAAAAGTTCTTAGAATCTTCTAAGTTTTATATCAAAATTTTAAAAATTTTAATTCTTATATATATTTTATTTTTAATTTAAATTAATCTTAATAACGGTGGCAGACTTGCCACCAAGACGTGGATAAGTGTTAGAAATTTTTTTTGGCTTTTTGAGAATTTTTTTCTTTTTCTGTTTCAGGTAATCTGTGATCTGCAACACAGAAAAGGTAATAAATTACAATAGGAAATTTATTATTTTTCTATTAAAAACTTAAAAAAACATTTTGGTTATTTGCCCAAAATAAAAGACAATTTTACGTGTTTATATCAAGGGAGAAGAACTCTTCGGACAGCGAGTTTCCTTAATCACTCTGACTGACCTACTCAACGAACAAACACTACTAGAAATCCAAACCTCGTGTTTCTGAACGCAGCTAGCTTCTGTCAGTACAGTAGCGCCAAACGCCTGGACAATCAACTAATAAAAGCACATAATAAAAAGGCGAATGCGCTGGTAGTACTATAAATTTTTATTTCTAAGTTATTTTTACCCAATTCCAACAAAAATAAGATTTTGCTGAAATACATTACTTAACAACTGATTATTTTAATAAATAAGCAGTTGTTAAGTGAGATTTTAGCAAAATTTTATCTTTGTTAGGATTGGGTAAAATTTTAAACTTGCAAAAAATAAAGCAAACAAAAAATGTTATTGTTAACAATATATTATAAATTAATTTGTTATAAATACAAATATTTTGAGAAAACCAGGAAAATCTTGGGACATTTGCCCCAAATTTTCAATAAACAACAACAAAAAATTACATTCCAAAAATAACAGTAACAAATAAAACATAAAAATAAAACAGGGAATTTTAGAATAAATGAAAAATATTCTCTGATAACAACATAAACTCTTATACCTGAGATAACACAGGCAAAATAAAATATATTCTAAAAATTAACAATAAAACTTCTAAAACTATCACAGCCGGGGTTGGATGAGATACTTCTAAAAATGATATGGGAACTTTAGCTATTAATTTAGGCAAAGACAAAAGCAGACAGCGGGCAAAAATATATAAAGAATTTAAATTAATGTGGTAACTGAAAAATAAACATAAATATTTATGAAAAATGGTAAAAATTATTGTTTAAATTTTTCTATTATATTTTTATGTCTATCGCTTACTCTTTTTTTAGATTCAAAACTATTTTTCCTTTCTTTAAGATGCTTATAAAAACAAATTTTTAAAGTTAGGTTAAATATTTCATAAAATTACGGTCTGAACAAATGAAAAGAGCTTGCAGTAAGGTTCGAAATATTGTTGCCTAAATAAATTTTCAATTTAATTCTTGTAAACATTCTCATCCAAATATTTGTAAATATCAGCATGTAGTCTGTCTACAAGATTGACTAAAGCTTCACTAGCAAATTTAAGCCTTCGTTCGTTATCAAACTCTTTAAACATTACAAATAAATGCTTGTCGGTTACCTCCACTAAAAAGAGATTACTCTGACAAGTTAAACATGAAATTGAAATTTTGCAAATAAGGTATAAAATAACATTATTTAAAATTTTAATTTTAGGGTTGTCCAATGGTTCGAGAGGTAAATTTTGAAAAGAATTGAAACATTTTCCGTAACTGTGTTCTTTCAAAATGGAATTCATAAAGGGTGGTCAAGGTGCAGCTCTATATTTTAAGCGAGAAGGATCCTCAAGATTTGCATAATTTAACTTTAAACAACGGTCCTCACAAACATACATTTTTACAATTTTTTGAGGGACTTAAAGTACATTTAATTTTCCAAGCTTCTAACGATAAGGGATCTCGAAGAAAAGAATGCAACTTTTTGTTCTTAAAATCTGTGCTTACAATTTTACTATAATAGGCGTTTCTGCAACAAGGATAATTAGAAGAATATTTCAGCCTACGTGTTGTGTTGATGCCATTGCGAAGATATTTACAAAGAATCTTGGTTTAATATCGAATTTAAATAACATATCTTACCTTATAATTTTTTCACAATAGTGTGGAAAAAATAAGAACGCAAATTTAAAACAGTCAACATAAAGTCAACACTTACAACCCAAATACTAGAATAGAAAATGGCCGACGCAAACACAACACGGGGATTTATGGTTAAAAAGGGATATAAATAATTCTCACTTTTCATTGGTTAAAAAAAAATCGACGTTTCGCCATACTAGAAATTTACTACCAAGTTACTACAAAGCAAAATATGGAAAAATATAGAAATCTACTTATACCCTGGCAATGATATAATTGTCAAATGTCACTTTTTCCAGTATCCCCATAAGAAGTTTGCCAGGCGTGGACCTACTAACTACTCCTCTCCAGACTCACGGCCTTCCGATGCGACCCCTTCTGTTTTTTCTATGTGTTGCGCAGAGAGAAGACGCTCTTGTTTTTCGGTCGTCGATGACGCCATGGTATCTCGAATTCTGATTGGACGTAGCGACGCGGTACGTCACCACGGGGTCGTGCAGCCATGCCGTCGCCCCCGTGCAGAACTGCAACTCGGTTTTTTTGTTTAGATATTTTTAGATTAGTAGAGAGGGGTCTCCAAGATTTATTTAAAAATTTTACTGGATAAAATAGATATTTTTATATTTTACAAAAAATGAGAAAAGAATGTTATCCTACCTATGGCTATGGTAGAATAGCTTTCATTTTGTCAGATGTGTTTCTGCAATACTGTTGTCACTGCATATGTACTGTTTTATGTCAGTAAGATCTTTAAAAAAAACGATTAAAATATAAAGTTCTTTTAATTTAAAATTTAGTTGTTCTGTACAAATTCTAAGTAAAAGGGTAGATATAAAGAAATGTTTAATAACCATTGGAACTAGCCTTTTTTTCCTCTGTAGATATAATAGACATCGATTTTATTTAAACAAACTTTACCTATAAATTAAAATCATGGGCAAGCAATTTTTAGGTATTAAAATGTTTCGGGTTATGTAAAATCAATAGTATTACCTATTCCTTAAAATTAATTTGCCAGATTTTAATCCAAGAAAGTTTGAGTAATATATCATCTTTTCATAACTAAAAGGTAGGTATAATTAGCACAGTGGTGTATTTACATCCCCTTAGACCCTAGAATTATTACTGTGCAAGATAAGAGACCCTTTACCGTAATCTAACTCATTATCATTTCATCACATGCTGCTCGGGATATCAGAAAACGGGTCAATGTAGGACTATTACCTGGGAAATAAGGATTACAGAGCTTAAAGGACTATAATCTAAATGTTAAACAAAACCTGAAAAAATAAATTGGAATTTCATATTCGTTTTTAAACCTTCGAGTAAAAATAACACCAAAAAGTTTTTCAAACTCAATTGTTTAATTAAAATGTTTAATTTTTGTTATTTTTAGGGTAAGTTTAGGTGCTTCAGGTTAAAAGTGTAAAATTTATGTTAGCTTATGTCTTCCCGGTTAAACAAAAAACTGATAAAATATGTAATTTTAAAAATAATTCATGCCCACAAAACAATGTATTTTTTAAAGACCTTTAAGTTATATAACCTTTTTGTCTAAATGCAATATTTTTCGAGTTATTACCTCTGCAAAAATTTGAAAATGTATTTCATTTTTATTTTTGAATTTATTTTTCTACACATTTTAAGAGATTTGGGATTCGATTGATTAAAATAAATGATTTATTAATTAAAAAACCCAAAAAAGAGAGGAAAGACAATTATAAATTTTATCTTAAGAATTATTATAATCAAAACAGGGCTCAAAGGGAATATAAGCGTGTGTTAAAATGCATAATTTTTTTTTTGGAAATTGAAAACGGGCTAGTAATAAATATGTGCTACACATGTATGTTGTTTAAAGTTTAAAATTTAATCGTTTTTGGATTTTATCTTCAGGTACCACAGCGCATGTAAATATTGAGATATTTAAAAAACGAGTGTATTTTTGGTATTTTGTACGGATTTTTGCTAATTTATTATAAAACTTAAAAAAGTTTGATAATAAACCACCCAGAACTCACCACAAGGAGGTATCCGTACCTGGAGTTCCACCCACCCTCCCCCATCCAATGATATTTAATTAAAACATTTTTTAGTATTTAATTTAGGCATTTCAGACCTTGATTTCAGTTTTGTCATTATAAAGCCATCCCTAGCTTCTGTTCCTGCAACTGCTAATGATGCTTCTGTGACTAGTTTTACCATTCTCTCCACAGCTTGTGTGTGGCATGGAAATTTTACTAGATCCATTTTGGGAAATGACTTTGTAAGCTCGAGTAGTTCTAACTTTGAAATTGACTCGACAATTGGAGGTTTAGTTACGTTGCATGTTTGCCAGTTAATAAATTCCTCGAAAGTGTTTGCACCAAAATTTAACTTAGGTACCGTAAATTCTCTTACAGTAGCACTGGTAGCAGAAATACTGGTGTTTCTGCATTTTAATATCCGCCGTAGGCTTAGTTCTCGAATATGTGCCCTTTCGTCATTTAACATGCTAAGTAACAGGTTTTCTGGATGAGCAAAGAAAGAGTTTTTTTCTATAACTGGGTCAATACTTTTTAAAATATTTTGAGGCAGATATCTTGATCGTTTTATCATATCAAACAAATGCAATCCAGCTAAGCAAGAAGATTTTATCTTTATATTGAACCAGGTAGGTGTATATACTTTTAAAACAAAAGTCGCTGAGATGGTTAGATTTCTGGAAGGCATTTCTGTAGCCACATATAACCTTAGTATTCTATTAGCGCATGTAAGCCATCTTGCGTGAGCCAGAGGTCCAGGATTTTTGCATGAAAGATCTTCTGTAATAGTTCCAGATGATATTGCCAAGCACATTTCATGGAGGTATTTCTGATCACTGCTTAATAAGTCACTATCCACATAAGGCAATTCGACTTCGATGGGTTGAAAATTTACAATAGGAAGATTCTCACAGCTTCCTAATTGTTTTTCTATTTCTCCGGAAAACTCACGAGGACCTGTTGTAGCAACATCTAAAAATAAAAGCAAATGCCTCAAAGGTAGCTCGTTCGCATGCAGCATACAGATAAACCATTGCAATGGTCTCCCTATTGACCTTTCAATCTAAGCTATCTCTATTTTTACGTCCAGTGTTTACCACAGTACCGTCACAGCCTATTGCAACTAAACCACAAGTATTGATTCTTTCATCAACAAACTTCAATAAACATTCTTTTATATCTTTTGCAGATCCAGTAGTAGAAATAACATGACCTAAATATTCGGATCCAGGTTCTTTTACTACAACAATATGTTCTTTTACAGCTACCTTTACATGCAGTTTTGAACCCATGGAAATACCTTGCACGTTAAGTTTTTCTCGTCTAAAGTTTTTCACTAATAACAACTCTTTTTCTTTTGTTCTCTTCTAATTTTGCTGCGATCAATTTCTTTGGATCTGTCATTTTAACTTACTATCCCCAAGTCATAAAGAACTGCACTAGCTATCATTGCTGCCGATCGATCTGAGGCGCCAGTTCGATCACACACTGCAGACAATTTATTCAAATTGATTCTCATTTGAGATGTGCTAGTTTGATCTAGATCTAATTGAGCTGCGAAATAATTTGATTTTAATAAAAACTCTGGATCGCTGTTATCAGAATCACTGCTCCCGCTTTCACTTGAATTTAGTGTTTGAAGCTCAGTTTGCATCATCTTGGTAGGGAGCTGTGGTTGACCACTTGAAGAACTACTTCCAATTCTGCGTTTTTCGCTTTTTCTTTCCCTCTTTGTTTTTATTAATTTTGTTGCTACTAAAACCACTCCTCCAATTACCATTTGTCGCAAATGTCTTTGGTCGTTTAAGAACTCTCGTTCATTTACAGGGACCTTTTCTTTGCAGGGACAATAACTAAAATCGTTACACTTACAATAACAGATATCAAAAAGTTTATTTTTAGCCTCCTCTAAAAAGGAACTTAATTTTAAATTTTTTCGAGATATAGGATACTTTTTGACTTTTATAAAATATATATAAAATGATAGTCTCTAAGCATCTGGAAATTCCGACGATCGCTAAGAACCGGCAAGCAAGCTCTTTTCTATAGACTCTTAAGGTATTTAATCACTACTTTGGCAACATCAGCAAAGCCGGGTTCATTATTGCTGTTTTGTAAGATTTCAAAACGAACAAATAAATAATGTTTCATAACACTCTCATATGTCGGTAAAACCGTTACAGACATTTGTTTTGGAGCCCCAAAAACAGGACAAGACACGTTTTTTCGCGTTTCAGGCATCACTCATATACTCGTATTTCGCACTTAACACTTAACACTGCGATGCGCACTGCGTGACGGTACGAGAAAAACTAATAGCAAATTGCAATAAAAGGTCAAAGTACGACGCAAAAAAACAGCAAAAAATGTGCGTAGACAAGCGGCGTTGCCAAATGTGGTAGTAACTAAATATATTTCATATTTAGGATAAGGTTTTTGATGAAATATATTTAATTATTATATAAAGAAAAATATTTTGTTTAATTTACGTTTTTTTAAATATTCGCATTTTTCTTAAATTTTTAGTTTAATGTGGCACCAAATAAAAAAGTTAATGGGGGGGGTTACATTTATAACCGGACACCCTGTACTTTAATTTTATTTCGTTCTACCGTTGAATTCTAAAATGTTTTATTTTTTAAAAATATAACACATATCTTGGGCATCCTTGTGACATTTTACTTTAAATTATATATGGTTAAAACTAGTTTCTACCACAATTTATATTAGTTATTTATTAATTTTTTGCTGAATTAATAACAAATGTATTGTTAATCTTCTTGTTAATCTTAAAGGTTCTAATTAATTATCCCTAAAAAAAAATAATAATAATAATAAACCATCCCTTATTTTCAAGTTAAACAGATGGTAATTCAATACTTGATATAAAATTTTCCAGGAATACTTAAATGTAGAACTAATGATTATGCCAAATTGATTCACTTCTATTTTAAGCGTTTCCAAAGACACCATTTTAGTGGAAAAATCCTGTCTGAATAGATTCAATGTGCTCCAGGGAATTCAAATTTACGGACGTTTTAACAGTTATAATAAACGCCGTAAAAGTTTTTAAATTAAAATGCTGAATTCACCTTTTAGCACCACGCGAACTTATTCATTTGAACTTTTAGTTTTGTTTTTTTTCCTCGTTTCCTTTTATCAAAGAAGAGCCGGCTTTTATTGGAAAAAATGTTTTTATAAACCGTTTATTTACCAGTTTCTTTGCCCGTAATTTTAAACTTTATTTATATTTAACAGATAACTGATACTTGTGTTTTATCAATGACTTCCTAATGTTAAAGTTGTTTTTTTTTTACTTAAAGCAATATATTAAAGAACTTGTAAATATTTTAAATTTAATACAATTCAATAAAATACAAAATAAATATAAATTAAGCCATCACCAAAAAGCGATTTGGCAGCTTACGTACTTAAAAGAATAAATTATGATAAATTATATAATATAAAAAAAAAAATTAAAGTAATTTAAAAAAAAGTATTAAAATTATATATTTAATTGGGATATTCAGTAAATATTCCTTTTTATATTGTGAACTATAAGATCTCGGAATTCCGACTTAGATCTCGAAGTTCCGATTCCAATTAACAGGACAGTTTTTATGGATACTAGTCTGCTTTGTAAGTTAAATAATTTAATATGTAACAAGTGAATATGAATAGGTATAGCAAGTGCAAGTACAGGGTTGTTTATTTTAAAGTAAACAGGGCTTTATTTTTAAACTTCCCTGTACTTTTTAAAGAAACGAATATAGCCATTTCGTGTATTTTTTTCCGTAGAATTTAATTATCTAATCAGAAAAACATTTGAAACAAAAACAAAAGAGTTACAGCACGAATGACGTATTTTTTAAATGGAATACCCTGTATATTTTTATATCAACAGATATAGATTTTCACGAGGAATTCGGTAATATAGGGGTTGCCGGGTTTATTTCTTGCGGTTCTGCTGCAATTGTCTAAAAACTGCTTGATACTATAAGGATAGTTTCAATTGAAAAACCTGGCTACCACAGGTCACAGGTGCTTATTTGTCAAAGTCAAGAATTTTAAAAATACGTTTATTACTTTTTGAAGTAGTTTAATAATGAAGTTTTCATCATAAGAACGGCTTCAAATTATAACTCTCTATTATAAATGTGGAGAAAACGCCAGGAAACACAACGAAGATATGTGCATACGCAAACTGCATATGCAAACTTCCACCGAATCAGTAAAAACGATTTTAAAACTGAAGGTCTTATTCGAAGATACAAAATCGTTACATATTAGAAAAAGGACTACAATGAGGAAAAGAAACCGGGATCGAGCTATTCTAAATTATTTTACTTTGTATCCCATAAAGTCAATTACTGACGCAGTTAGAGACTTGAGTATGGCCCTGCAAGAAGAAGAGTAACCTATGCGACGGTTTAGAGAACACTGAAATATTTAAAGTATCTTCCATACCACCTTTTTCAAGTGCAGCATTTAACACGTGAAAAAAAGGAACTTCGCTTTCAATTTGTTTCCCAAATTTTAACCCATGAACAAGATAACGATCCAATAACGATGTTTCAAACGATTCTTTGGACGAATAAAGCTACGTTCACTACATCGGGAATGTTTAATTAACGCAATACGCATTGCCGGACAAGACAAAATCCCAGGAAATTTCAAGAGATTAAATACCAAGGGAGGTTTTCTCTTCATGTCTGGTGTGGTGTGCATAATAATAGATTTGTCGGGCCAATATTCTATGAGGGATCCTTAACTGGACAAAGATATCTCAATCTTCTTAAAAAGGATATTGACGACATTTTAGAAGAATTGCCACTCGAAACGTATCACAAGATAATTTGGCAACAAGACGGAGCGCCCGCCCATGCTGTTCGTCAAGTTGTGCAGTATCACAATCGCCAATACAATCAGTGGATGGGACTTTATAGCACTATTAGATGGCCACCTAATAGTCCAGATATTACAATTTTGGACACTTTTCTATAGGGTCACTTGAAGAATGTCGTGTACCAAAATGGGAACACAAACATGGAAGAAATAAGAAAAAAAATTGTAAATTAAATTAATCGTCTTAACCAAGAACCTTAAATAATATAGGCGAGCTTAGAAAGGCTAAGGAATATTATAATGTTTTGTTATAAGTGTTCTTATTACCACCATATTTTTTATTTTTGTATTGTATTTTTTTCCGATTATTGTAATTTTTCTGCTTGGTTAAGAAATATTAGGTCATATCATTTTTAGCATATAATATAATTTAAAGCCGTTCTTCTGATGAAAACCTCATTATAAACGTAATAAACGTATTTTTAAATTCTTGACTTTGACAATTAATCACCTGTGACCTGTGGCAGCCAGGAGGTTTTTTCAGGTGAAACTATCCTTATAGTGTCATGCAGTTTTTAGACAAATGCAGCAGAACCGCAGGAAATAAACCAAGCAACCCTTTTATCACCGAATTCCTCGTGAAAATCTCTAGCTATTGATATAAAAATATACGGGGTATTCCATTTAAAAAATACGTCACTCGTTCTGTAACTCTTTTGTTTTTGTTTCAAATGTTTTTTTAGTTAGATTATTGAATTTTACGGGAAAACATACACGAAATGGCTATATTCGTTTTTAAAAAAGTACATGGAAGTTCAAAAATAAAGCCCTGTATACTTTAAAATGAATAACCCTGTACAGTAAACAATTATTTTAAGTCAGATGCTGAAAACGGAGAGATAAAATGTAAACCATTTAAAAATATTTTGAAGCAGGAAGCTATACCTTGTTGTATTTATTCTTGTATCTTTTTTACCAACAATATTGGCAACGTTGTACAATCATTCCAGTGTAACTTCTGGTATCGCTGGCTCTCGACGACTAAAAGGTTAGTTAAAGCCAGAATATCGCTAGGATCTCTTTGTGCAGCTTAAAATTATTATCTAATAAATATACCGGGTGATCACAAAATAGTTAGGCATTGTTCCCTTAAGTTGTAATGCAATAATTTGAAAGTTGCTGCAGCTTTATAGTAACATTCGATCTTTTAAATAGTGTAATATAATTTTTGGTTTAATCGAAAGGTCTACCAGAATACTATTTAAAATTTAACCCAAAATAATCATTAAACTCGTCAATCTCCACTAAAAACTACCATATACAGGACGTTTGGAAAGGTTCTATAAATTATCGTTAATATATAAATATTTTGATATAAATTTTGTTACAGATTTATAATTTTTTGTTTTAAAGTTAATAATAGTGATATATAAGTAGTATAAATCGATTTTATCGCATATATTAGTAAATATAATACCATTATTTTAAATAATCCAGTGGTTGAGGCTTGATAGCTCCAAAACAGCTGACCTTACATAAATTTTATTTAAACCTTTTTTGTAGAGCGGTAAATTACCTATAAAAAACTGTCTTGTTTGTTACCATACAGTAATTTGTTTCTGAGTAATAGAATTCCAAATTACAAAAAGCATTTTTCCCAAAAAGATTGCCACTTTTAAATATTGAAATTAAAAGTCTATTCTGCACCAGAGTCTTTATTAAGGGATACTCTAGAGATTTTTCATATATTCTTTAAAAAAAGAAATAAAGTTTGTTTTTTTAAAACACACATCTTGCTTGGCCCTCATTGTCTGTTCTGCTTCGATATACAATAATATGTTTTTATTCTCACGCTCTCAATAAAACGTAGACCGAAAGTCCTCATAAATCAATCAGTATAATGTTTTAAGAGAAGCATACTTTCCAAAGCTATTTGTTTATTTATATTTTTAATAAAACGTTATTTATTAATTTAAATTAATGGTTAACCAGACTATCAGGAAGATAATTTAAAGAAAAAAAAAACACTTTTGTTATCTGTATAGACAGCTAACTTTGCCAGTTGAACCATACATGATATATTGGAAAACTGTCCACAATGTCATGTGTGTAAATCCATTTAAGGTAAGCATTTGCGAACTTTGAACAACTTAAAGCAGCTCCAATAATTACTTCGGAAGTATATTTGGGGGAATTAAATGGCTTTGCGATTCGAGACAAACCGATCAGTTGGAATCTTTATGATATAAAACGGTGAAATTCACATAGACGGAGGCTGAACTTTGCATGTGCCAACTTATTTAATATTTTATTGGTAGATCTTTTAAAAATGCAAGAAGCTTAAAATAAAATTATATTAGTTTATTGGTTACTTTATACCAGGATTTTAAAAGTTATTTGGCAAAGAGTCGTCGCTAAAGAAAAAATATGTATCCTTTGTCGAGTTAAAACGCCGCTACTCATCAAAGTACTTAAACAGCCTTGGGTAAGGCGGGTAGTTTGATAGGTAACCATCGGACGAAAGCCACATATGGTACATTCCCCAATAATTCGTTGATTTCTCGACCGAAATAAAATTTCAATGACAACCCTCAGTGGCAAACCCAGCTATAAATAAGTTGCCTGACAAATATCTATTGTGTAGGCACCGCACCATCCTGATTACCTACTTATATCAATAGTTTAGGTTAGCTATTTTGGATGCTCAATAACACACACGGAAATACCTTGACAAACTCCGGATGAACTAAGATGAAAAGACTCTGCTTTATATTAAACACCTGCAATTTGCCTTAAATCTACATAATATACCAAAAAGTAGGTACAATAATAAATAAAGAAAATTTTAAGTCCGGACCCACACCCCAAAGTTTATTGAGTTTTACAACTAACAGTAGCAGGTAAAACGAGAAATCAACGAATTATTGTAGAATAAAAATTAAAAAAAGAAAAATACCCTTTAAGATTTTTTAATTTTATTTTTTATATTATGTTTAGATGGCGCAGATTTTAACATCTTTGTCTGTATAAGCTAAGCTAATGAATATTAAAATTTAAGAAAGGGCTTGTATCTTTAGGTTTAATATTAAGTCAACTAAGATTTTACTTAGAGATGCACCATTTGCATTATTTGTCCACTGCCTTACAGAACTTTTCAAAAATGAATGAAACATTTGTTGTCGAAATTATCCATATATTGAAAAGTGAATAATGGCTGACCACTATCAATAACTAAGATATTTGACCCTAAAATTGTATTGTATTTCTTATTTCCGCACAAAGAATCAATTTATTTTCCGGTAAAAAGTAATTCTAGTTAATAACCCCAGTCTATTTCTACACAAAAATGAATTACAAGCAACCATATTAAAAAAAAATATATTCACAAGTACGTTATACGAATTAGCCTGCTGGCATATACCAACACACATAGAACATCTGGCCTCACTCCCAAAAAAAGAAAACTTGCCTCTGACCTAAAAAAACAGCTCGAAAACTAGACTACCAATGCAGTGATCTTCGAGATCAATTAAAGAATTGTGAAGAATTTCTTAAAGCGAAGTTAAATCTCAAAACGTATCAGTTTGTCTTGTCCCAATTAAGGTGCCAACCGTTACATCCTAAAGGAAAGCGATATACAGTGGATGAAAAAATTTTGTTTTTGTCTTTGTTGAAGCAAAGTCCAAGAGGCTATAAACTATTGAGACAGCTTTTTGCAATTCCTTCAAGAAAAACACTAACCAACTGGCTTGCTAAGATTCCATTTTATACTGGACTTAATAAAAACATTTTAGAAACTATAAAAGTGACTGTGGGCAAAATTAAGGAAATTGAAGTATTGTTCAATCGTTTTTTTGATGAGATGGCAATTGAGCCTTTGCTGCAATATAATAAAAGCTGATATGATAGATGGGTTTCAGGATAATGGTGGGAAAATGAGCAGGAGG
>JAHBCN010005125.1:0-57710 GCA_019359885.1 Listronotus oregonensis
AAAAATCCCTAACAATAATCAATCAAAACATTTCCGTTTACGTGCTTAACTAAACTGGACACGTGCTGTTAAGCCGGAAATAAAGGTCAACAAATTATTAAAAACCTAAAAAGTAAAATTATATTGTTTAATTTTGTTAATTTCTATAAAGTATAAATTATATATTTTTTGTTTTTATTTTTTTTAATTAAAATTTTGATGTAACTTGCATTTAAAAATTTTAATACAATATAAAAACCAATAAAAGTAATTTTATCAAAGATTATTTAAACTAGCGCAAATTTGATTGTGTGTTAGATGTAGCAAGGGACTTAGGCCTAATATCCTATCGGCATATTTTAATGTATTTTTAGATAATTTCTTGAGCTTGTTACCGAAAAATCTTTCTGTACCCAAAACTATGTCCGATCACTTACCGCATGGTGCAGTTCTTAGGCCCTTTCTCTACACCTTCAGGTGAAAACCTGATGATTTTTGTCTGTATAGGTCAGGCAAAGGCAGGTTAACCTAATATAGCTTTAAGCGAATTCATCTAAATTACCCTCAAGCCTGATTAAAAAAATGGAAAATAAAATTTAACCCTGTTTAAACCTAGACGCTCCTCATTCCTCGCAAATATGCCCAAAATCCCGTATACATTTTTAACCAACATTTTTTTTAAATTCGGGATTAAATAGAAATCCGTTGAATCCAAATCTGGTAAATAAGGTACATGGGAAACCAGCTCGAAGCCTAGCTGATGACAATTAGCGATTTGTGTCAAGGTGAATTTTTTTAGTGGAAAAGCATTTTTTTCTTTTGCTTAACCGGGAGGTTTCTCGTGAATATTTTGGTTCATATAGTCAAGTTAGTTGGCGTAATACTTAGAATTTATAGTTTTTCTTTTATCAAGATAGTTTATAAAGATTTGTCATCTCAAAAATTGTTTCCATAACCTTTCTTGCCGATGAAATTGCCTTTTTCTTCTTCAGAATTGGTTCGGCCCTCGCTGTCCCTTCCCTCGATTATTTTTTTGTCTCCGGCGTATAGTGGTGAATCCAAGTTTCATCGACAGTTACAAATCGGCGAAGTGTCAAACACTCTTCAAAGATGATAATGCGAATGAGTTTTTGCTTTGGGGTAAGCAATCGCGGCACCCCTCAAGCAGATTGTTTTGGTTGGTTAAAACATGGCGAGTTTTCTCTTTCGATATACCCACAGCCTCAGCTAGTTACAATGTTGTGACGAAAATTTAGGGGGATTGTACATCTAAAACTATGAAAAAAGTTTATATAAACATGGGTCCGGAAATGCTTTGTTTTTATAATACGGGGTTTTAAAAGTTTTTTGTCTTTTATAGTTTATTTCACATTTTTTGCAAACCCGTGAAGATATCAAGATGAGTTTTTGTACACGCAAATGTATAAATATAGGTCACATTTACATGTATAAAATTATTTTTTAAGGCACTTACATCAGTAGCGTTCGTGCCGGTAAGTCTTTATTTGTAGCGAAAAAACTGTACACCACTGGTTTTCGCAAAAAGTAGTATTGCTTTCTTAAAGCCAGTTTAATTATGCTTAAGAAGTACCTCTTGGACTTTTTTGTTCTGCCTCAACCTTTTCGAAATAAAAATAAAAGTACACTTAGTTGTTTCCCGAATTATTTATAATTTTAATATTTTATTTGTACTAATTGTTCAAGAACAATGTATTTGATTTTAACATTAGATCAAATGCTGAAAATGGCTTCCCTCTGCTTTAATGCATGCTGTTAATCGCATTCGAATATTTCTTCTGACCCTTTAAAATATTTGAGGTCTTTGGCGAAAACAGCATTATACACAAATTAATAAATTAATTTTTATTTCGAAAACGGTGACTCAGGACGACAAAGTCCAAGGGGTTCTTTTTAAGCAGAATTAAACTGGAGTTTGGAAAGCAATACTAATTTTTGCAAAAACCAGTGGAGTACAGTTTTCTTCGCTAAAAATAATAACTTAACGGCACCAACGCCACTGATGTAAATCCCTTAGAAAATAATTTTGTACATGTAAATGTGACCTATAATGATAAATTTGCGTGTAACAAAACTTATCTTAATATCTCCACGGGTTTTCAAAAATGTGAAATAAACTATAAAAGGCGAAAAACTTTAAACACCCCGTATAATAAAAACTAAGCATTTCCGGACCCATGTTTATATGAACTCTTTTTCATATTTGTAGAATTTGCTCCTAAATTTTCCTCACAACATTCTGTAACAACCTGTATAATTCAAGTTTCAAGGCCTACCGGCACGTATGACATCTTCTGTGCAACCACGTTTAAGGGGTTACGTTATTTTATATTTGGAATATATGACAACTTAAGAATATTATATTAAATTTTAAGGTCAATCTAAGCAAAATTAACGGATTTATGATAGTTTTAATGGCCTGTGCTGCAACTCAGTGGCGTACGAAACTTTAAATCGATTTTCCCAAACATGTAACTTTTAAAGTCGGTTACCACCATTCCGAAAAAACTAGTAAACCGATCGTTTTAAAAATTTGTACACGTATTCTACATAAAAATAACTATCAAGTGACGTTAACTTTTTTTAATATTTCAATTAGTATCAATCTTACAATAACAAATTGTCAAAAAATCGATAATCCGACTTTAAAATGATGCAAAAAATTTAATAATTGATAAAATAAAAAAATAACTTGGCGTCAATTAGGAAAGAAACTAATTAGCTCATTAAAACAATTGGCTTTTTAATTTCAATTAATCCAGTGCTGAGAATGCCATCACCGCATAATTTTTTTCCTAGGCACCAGCGGAGAACTGCAATAAATCCGTTATTTCTTTATATTTTCGTACCAATTTTTTTGAATATTCTTTAAGTGTTTTATGATAATATACTTATTTTTTAAATAAATCTATAATAACAATATATTATAACATATTCTTGAAAGTAGGTCTTTTTCGACCAAACAAATTTTACCCCCACCCTCCTTAAAGTCTGCAGCCCAAGTTTTAACGGTGGAAAATAAAGGCGCTGACTCACCTAAAGTAACACCTAATTCTGGTTTAAAGGTAAAACTTTACTACGAGAATATTTTACAACTGCAGATTTCATTTTTTTTTCATGCGTAACAAAATGTAAAACTTTTTTAACATAAACAACTATAAAATATAAACCATTGACTTAGGAGATAAACTAGCAAAACACAGGGCTATTATTGTTAAACATACATGTTTTTTCAACCTCTAAATAAGACTTTAAAGTCGTAAAATGCTTTGAATATTTGCTTTGAATACATCAGACGGATTTCTTCGTAACGACAATTCTTTTATAATTTTTATTTCAGAGACAATTTGCAAGAATTATTGATAAAACCTACAAAACAAAGAGCAAAAGTTTTTTTTAACACACTAGCTTAAAAAAATATTTATGATTCGGTGTGTGATGACTGCCGTTCGGTAATTTTTTTATTATTACCAAGGGCAATTGGCTTCGTTACCGACGAAGTGGTAAATAATGCTTCTGCGACGTTAACAATAACTGCACATATTTCATAAAAATACACATACTGTTTTGAGGTAAAACTGTGTTTTTCCCAATAAAACCAAATTATTTAGTTTTTACATTACAGACCCAAAAATAATTTAGCTAAATTTTAGGTTTTGAAAAAAAATTGTTTTTTCATCAAATGGAGAACTTATCCCCATATGATCTATTAATAAAAGTACTTATTAAGAATTACTTCTTACAATCCAGATGTATTATTTTAATATCAAGTTCACACACCGTTACTCTTAATGTACCATTTGAAACTCCAGTTGTTAATATTAATATTGAAAATAACTTTACGACAATATCCAAATTTCTATTCCACAACTATGGATGTCAAAATTTTATCATGAATGTCCGTCATGCAGCTCAGGTTTTTGAAAAAATTGAGGAAGAATTATATCGGCACAAGGAAAGATTTAATAGCAGAAAATATGTAATAATTGTAAACGAAACTGATGATATTTCTAAGATATTTAACAGTAGATCTATTCGGTTTGTAAATCACGTACTGGTGATTCATATGAAGAAAATACATAAATTATATTTGACTTTATATCCGAAATATAATGATATTGAATTTAGATTTTGGACTCATTCGTATTCAAAGATGAGAAAAACTAATAAACCCTATTTGTTGGATAAATGGTCTTCAAAAAAGGGTATGTTCATGAATAAAATAAATTTGTTCCCCAATAATTTACATAACTTGTATGGAAAAAAATTTAAAGTTGGAACATTTCAATATCTCCCCTATATTATAATTGGTAAGTATAATTTTTTATTTTATGATTTTATACAATTTTGTGCTCAATTTAAGTATATTGATATGGCTCTAAGTAAAACAATTTTCTAAGGAACTTTCTAGGGGATTTTTCTAACAAGTCCAAAATTTGACTGTAACTTTTAATTTATTTGCAATAAGTACATGTTTTGACAACATTTGTCCACGTATTCATCCTGCAAATCAATTTTTGTCATTGTTGTGTCAGTAACATAGTTCCACTTTTATTTTCGTTTTGATTGGGCGCGAAGCTACTCATGCATAAAGTCTGAAAGATCATCATTGTTTTGAAATTTTAAGTCATCCAACGCCTCCTTTAGCGTTCCGAAGAGATGAAAATCATATGATGATAATTCAGGACGATAAGGTAACTGTAAAAAACCTGTCAGTGCAATTTTTCAAGTTTATTTATAGCCAATCAGGGCCATTTCAGGAACCCTGTTCGTTGCACAGCAAGCAAATAAGAGTAGCCCTGCTTCAAAAGCTACATAAACTAACGCAGCAAAGTCCACGTTTGTTAAACAGCAAACGGGTTATCGGAGTAAATATTTAGGAGCAGCCAACATTTAAGACTTCTTAAACCTTATACCTTTTAATAAATATGTTTTTTTCATAAGTATGGTTAACGACATATCGGCACTGTAGGGTACTGCTTATTCATTTCCCGCGATTTGAAATGTAATTGTATTTTTTAGACGTATTGCAAAATCTATGGTGCACAAAAAGTATAAAAATAAGTATAGAATTGGTAAAAAATGTTTTGATTTTCGAATATGAATTTCAAAAAAAAAGTATATCCAAAGGCGTAACCAAGTACAGGCAGATAAGGGCAGCTTTCTTCTCTAGCAGGGTGTGAAAAATAATAATATGTAGATGTATAATTTATAACTAGGCTGAGGGCTTGCCAATAGTTATGACTTTAGAAATTTATATTTGTTTCTCTTTTACCCAGATAACTGGAAAGATTCCCATTTTTTAAAGTCAGTTTTTATGCCAGTAATATTTTTGTTGCCTAGAAAAATAATGCGTCTTCACTGTAGCATCCATCCGCGCTCATGAGCGTCCCGTATTTATCTCCACGCCACCAGGGAGGTCGTGGCCTTTTAAGCTTGAAAGCTGGTTTTAAGACTTGCTTCTCAAGTTGCCAATAGTATGGAACCATAGATGCAACTAGTAAGGGCACTCAAAATAGCTAATGTTGAAGCATTTCTATTCAATGCAGCGGAACGAGCAGAGAAATTTGGTTTTAGATTTGCAATAGATCCAAAAGACGACCAATCACTTATAAGACCTAAATCTTAAGTTGTAAGAACTGTAGTTTAAATAGCAGAACAGCAGATGCTCTTTAAAGATCACATTAATAAGCCGCAGTACGGAGTATTTTACAGAAACATAAAAAGACTTAATCTACCTTGAAACCTCACGTTTGGGTTGTCACATCTGCTGAGCTTAGATCTGAGACCGAGGGTTTACTACTTGCATGTCATGATGGGGTGATAAATATATTGGAATACCAAAGTCAGTTTTCTAACATCTCTGATACTACTTCTTGAGCCTGTGGACAGCAACCCAAAACTCTATGCACCTATTGCCAGCTTGTTCAGTGCATGCTATCAGTGGTTACATCCACCGAAATAACGATGCGCTTAGCGTACTTTACTATCACCTTAGACCTTACTACGGCATCAATGAAACAAAAATTCTGCACTTTTGTTCTCGGCGATATTGGGGCAGAAGTGAAAAATGACAACTGTTTTATATATTGGAAATATGCATTCCCAACTACGCATCAAATTCGAGCCAATAAACCTGGTATCGTTCTTCTTGATGAAACGAATAACTCTATGTAGGTAATTAAGTTCTCCGCCCTAGGGGACACTAACATCGGTATAAAAAAACGAAAAAACGAGCAAATATCAAGATCTATTCTGCGAACACCGGAGGCTCTATCCAGAGTATAAGGTGCGATTGGTTGTACTAATTGTCAGGGTTTTGATGGGGTATGAAGGATATTGTGTTTAGGAAGCTGAGGTGTATTCCCGCATGTCAACGTTCACCCAAACAACTGGTGATAAAAATTCAGAAATCCGTTGTACTTGGGTCCCTTCGTCTACTGAGGCAAATAAATATGGAGGAGTGATCTTCGTTACACTAGTTTCTTGCTTAAATGGTAGCTTATCGATGTTTAAACTGGATTTCGCAGTATTTTATAGTATATGAAATATGGGCCTCCAATATTATTTGAATTGCTTTGGCTATTTGTAGGAAGTGAGATTTTTTGGAAGAGGTCATGATAAGGTTCCTTTAGCGGTAGTTTTGTCGATCTTATTATGAAAATTAAATTATCTAAAAGCAAAAGAGCTTTCGAGTAAAAAAATAGCTTTCTTAGATTTAGTGTTAATGAAATCCTAGGAATTTCTATTAAGGATTACAATTTTTAATGTAATAACTATAAACTTATTTTTAAAGGTGAATTTTTTTTTCAAGATAACTCTACAAATGGATCTGTTATGTTGGGATCTGAACTGAAAATATTGCAGACTTTTGTGGACTACATAAATGCCACATTAGAATTAATTCCACAAAAAGACTTGTGGGGTGAAATATTTGACAATGGCAGTAGTTATGGTTTAAGAGGAAGTTTAAAGAATGATAACATCGACATTGGTGCAGGTATATGTATAGTGTGTCTCAAATGTATGATACATATATTGGGATCTCAAAAAATATGAAAGATAGGAAGGACGCCTTAATGGAAAACTTTGCAACCTTTCTGTTTTTGTGACAAAAAAAAGTAAAATATTGCATTTAAAATAACGCATTTTTAAAAAATTCCTGTAAATATTTCGTTGTTAAATCTGTAAGAAAAATTTTCAGGCATTTTTTTCTGTAGAATTTAACGTTATGGTCAGTTTGTGAAAGAAAAGTTTTCGTATCGTCAAAACATCGGTATAATTAACTACATATTTTTTACTGATGATGATGATGAACTTGGACCCAACTAAAGCCTTAGAAAAGTTTTAAAAAAGCGTCTTTGAAAAGTAATAATTATTAAATTAAAAAGTACATAACCATAAAATAATATTTTAACGTTCGACATATCCATCCTTTTTACCATTTTTTAAGGGAGATAAAAAACCGTTTAAAATGTAACGCGTAAGAGATGTTCAGAAAAACAAAGGATCAAATAATCAGCCTTAAATATGTCTCATACTTACTTAATATATCAATAAGTTGTCACAATAAATGTATCTAATAAAATATTATATTGGCTGTTTCTTTCAATTTTTAGCAAATAAATGAAAATTAGCCTTTCTTTTAATTTAACCTTTAAATGTGCAGGCATAATTGACTCGTCTGGACTAAACGTTAATGTTAATTAAAAAACTGATTTAATGATGCTAATGCATAAATATTTTACCCCAAACTGTAAAAAGTGTGCACTATTTAGAAAAAGAGCCCACGCAGCACGCATAATTAAGTTACAAACATAATTGACCAAAATTTTCCCCATTTTAAACATGAAATTATTTTTTTTATTTGTAAAATATTTTATTAAGTTTTCTTGCACCATCCTATAAATTTCAGTAAAAATGTAGGTAAACTTGGCATTATTTTATTTTTTAGCTTGTTTATTTCTTTCTGAGAAAGCATATAACAATTTCGATGTTTCCTATGCATACTTACGAGTTGAACTCACCTGTTTAGTACCTGCTCCAAGGTAAAGTAAACAATAAATTTATTAAATTAGTCTCATTTATATGCACATAACTTTATTGAGACACATACTTATCTACTAAATTATTTATATTTTTATATTAATTAAAAAGCATTTTATTATAAACTCTCTAATAAGTTAACGACCCGCTAAAGCGGGATCTAAAGCTCTCTAACCATGGATCGCACGATAATGCCATTGACGCCAACTGATTTTTACTTCGTTGGGTTCTTCAGTAAGCTGGTGTTTCACTATATTCGTCTCTTTTGAAGCGTTTAAAACATTTTTTTCTATTGCTAAAGGCACACGTTTGTTGTGCCTAACTTAATTTACAAAGATTGTTAAAATAATATTCGCTAGAAATTCATTACGTTCCTGTAGTTATAATTTTTATTGGAGGAAAAATATCAAAAATAGATGCGGTGGTAGATTATTTTCGCTCTCAAGATAATAACTGTACAGAATGTCCCAAATTCAAGCCTTATCATTGGGATATTCGCAATTTTATTTATACACTGCACCGCAAAATTAACGCATAATTTTAAAAATTAAAAAATTGGCCTGATAAAATTTTTTCAACGGACGCCAATGAATTTAAATTATTTTCTTATGATATATTTTGAATATTTTCGGAGAATGTTTTTGTATCCAGTAGGCAAAAAGCGGATTTTGTTTACAATATCAAAAAAATGATAACTAAACCAGATTTCCTAAGGTGCATTTTTGCCACTTAGATGCGTGTAGTTTGCTTTGTACGCTTGTATTGACAACTTTAAGATTCGTATAATTAAAATGGCTCAAAACGTTCGTGAAATTAGAAATCTTTCGGCTGAGGAATGTGCTGCTGCCATAGCGCTTGTGGAAGAAGGATTGTCGCAAGTTCAAGTAGCACTTCGAATTGGAGTGTCCCAATCTGCTGTATCCAGAGCATTGGCACAATTTCGCGAGACCAACAGTAATGAAAGAAGACGTGGACAAGGATGCCATAGGGTCACAACACCTAACCAAGACCGATTTTTGCGATTACAGGCCTTACGAACTCGGTTTGTTACAAGCACTGCACTGCAGCAAGAATTTTTCCGCAGGTATAATTACCGTATTAGTCAAGATACAGTGCGAAGAAGGTTGGCAGAAGTCGGAATTTCTCCCTATCAAGCCGCAACAGGTCCCCTTCTAACCGCAGACCATCGAAGGCAGCGTCTTCAGTTCGCTCAAGAGCATCGAAATTGGGGAGAACACGACTGGAGCAATGTATTGTTCACTGATGAGTCAAGATTTTGTCTTTTTAGTGATGATCGCCGTAGAAGAGTATATCGACGTCCTGGTGAACGATACGCTCAATGCAACATGGTTGGAAGATTAAGCTATGGTGGAGGTTCTGTTATGGTATGGGGTGGCATTAGTTTGGAAGCCCGCACGGAATTTGTTGTCTTTCTGAGAGATCGTCTGACAGCTGATCGATACATAACGCACATTTTAGAACCCCATGTGATGCCATATGCCCCCTTTATTGGACCTGAATTTTTGTTAATGCACGATAATGCACGTCCACACGTTGCCAAAGTCGTACAAAATTACCTCCAGGAGGTCGAAATTGCCATTTGACCTTGGCCAGCAAGGAGTCCTGACCTTAACCCTATTGAACACCTATGGGACAATATGGGTCGTAGGGTTAGAGCCTTTTTACCTCCACCCCAAGACCTTAATGAACTTTCTTTAGTATTAAGTCAAATTTGGGATCACATGGATCAGGATGCCATCAGAAACCTAATTTTAAGTATGCCTAGAATATGTGAAGCAGTAATAAGGGAAAGGGGGAGGCAATACACGTTATTAAATATTGTAATTTTATAACAAATTCGAAATAAAAAATTTCGTTTACTAACCATTTTTCAATATGGTAAAAAATCTGCTTTGAAATTATTTGAACCATTTTTATTTACTGAATATATGGAAAATATATCATAAACAAATAATTAAGACCCATTGGCGCCAGTTAAAAAAAAATAATAGGCCAATTTTTCAATTTTTTAAATTATGCGTTAATTTTGCGGGGCAGTTTATTTTTAAATAACCCTATTTAAATAGATGTAACAAAATACATTTTATATTTATAATGCTACTTTTTCTGTTCTATAAGATAGTGTTATTCGATTTACACACCGACACCTTGTTTTTGAGCAGCCATCATCAACTTTGTTTTTTTTAACGGTCCTGGATTTTTTATTATAGACTTTTAGAGCTTCTAAGGTCCCAAAACCAATGATGTATCGCACATATTCAAAAAAGTCATAATAATGGCAATCATGTGTTTAAAAGAGACTGATAATAGATTTTTGGTAGGAAAACATTAAAATATTTTTTTTCAATTAGTGTTAGTATTAGTTTGAGGATCTTCCTGGAACATCACACTTATAATTTGTAACATAGACTTCACACTTGGGTCTAACATACCCATGTTTTTTTTTACTGAAAAAACTTTAAAATGTGAAATTATTTGGGGTTTAATTCATTATGTGGATAAAATAGACTGCATTAAAATTAAAACATGTAAATTTCGGAAACAAATTTTTAATTTAAGCCTTGACATATGTTAGCTTAGATATCAATCTAATAAAAAAATACAGTTTTCGTGGACAATTGTTTTATAGTAACCTTAGTCAAATAATTCAGTTCTCTAAATTTTCGTTCGCACATTCACAACAAAGTTTGGCCCTATGCTCCATACAATATGGCCTATGACAAGCGGAGCAGGCGAAGTTTGTTTTCCTGTCCTTGCCTTTATCACAAAAAGTACATCTTACCCTTTTTTGCAAGATTATATTGTCGACTCGCTTCTCAGGTAGGTCAATTTCAAGAATTTCGCTGATTTTTTGGCGCAGCAATTTTTGTAATGTAGTTACTTCAAGGCGTTCTCGTAAATATTTTTTAATAAGGCCCATTCCCAATTCTTTCAAAGAAGATTTTCTATTATTGTTCTTGTTTTCTTTCCACTCTGGATCTCCGAGAGAAAACAAAACCATTGCGTTTATTCCACTGGCATCAAGAATATTGAAAAATATTCTTAGGGGCCATCTTCTTTTCTTTCGTGAAGTAGTGTATGAATGACAAAGTTGATCAAATGTATCGGTACCCCCTTTTGTCTTGTTATAGGGGTGGATGATATTCGGCTTTCCAGTTGTGATATTTATTGATGAATCGGGATGGAGTGTAGTCAACAATAGAACAACTTTATTTTGTCTCGGAGTGTATGACACAAGAGTTTTAGTCCTATTATAGGCAAATAAAGATTTATCTGCTTCATTCTTTTTGTTTATAAAGCTAGGCGGTATCTCGGCCTTGTTTTTTCTCAAAGTTCCAAGAATAGTTAATTTGAACTGTTCCAGCATTTGTTCTGCTAAGTGAATAGCTGTAAACCAATTATCTACCGTAATGTTCCGGTAGGTGCCATGTATTGGTTCAGATAATTTTCGAACATAAAAACCGGGTACCGATTCATTATTTTCTTTCTGCACTTTTCCGACGTATGGTATCGCATTTAACATATAATTTGTTTTTGAATCATTCAGCATCATAATTTTTATGCCATATTTATCAGGTTTACTGGCCATATATATTCGGAAAGGACAATTTCCTCTGTATCCTACAAGTTGCTCGTCGATGGTACAGTTTTCGTAAGGGGTATAATACTATTTACAGTTGGCCACAAAAATATCCCATACGTCACGGATAGGTGCAAATTTATCTACTGATCTCCTAGCTGCTCTGTCCTCTTTACTATCGAACCTCAAACATACAGCCAAGAACTGAAATCTCTGTTGGCTCATAGTTGCGCGGAATATTCCATTTCCGTATTTCAAAGACCAAAAGTCGTACAAATTGGAATTAGATAAACGTAAGGCCCCTGAAATTTACAGTAATCCAATAAAAGCCTTTAGTTCTGTTTTATTAGTGGCCCTTGTGTAACTTTGTGGCAAAATCTCTGTGCATTTTCTCAATATGTCTTTGTTCGTATAACGAACAAATCCTTTCGGGGGAATGTACTGTTTTTGCTTCTTTTTTTGGCCCTGGCAAATGCAACACAATATTTTCTCGCCTTGTACGGCCTTGTCTAGCTGGTTCTTGTGTTGTCCACTATGTCCGTTTTTTCCTAATATACTAGGAATGTTTCTTAAAGGCTCGTTCCGTGATACATCTTCTTCATTTGCACTTTGTTCACTTTCACTTCCTGACAGTTGTTCCTCGATAACGTTATCTTCATCGGATTTCTCACCAAAAATATCCTCATTCCCTTCAGTTTCAGGTTCATTGGCCCATAAATTTTCTGCTTCTATTTCTAGCTCTTTCTCTGATAATGGACGTCTATTTTCTCGGCTGGTCGAAGCCATTGTTTCAAAAACTAAATTTATAAGTTAATTAAATAAATACCATTAACTTCACACTTGGGTCTGACAGACCCGTATACAAATTCAACACGAAATATTGAATTTCTTTTTAACTAAAATCCGCCAACCGACGCGTACTCTACCTCGTCTAACCGTATACTGAATTTACATAAAGCAGCGCTAATAGTGAAGGTATGTAGCGCATGCCAGATTAGCCTAAGTGACGCGTTGGGTTTGTTAGACCCAACTGTGCAGTTCCAGGGTTGAAAGCTTTTAAAATCCGTAACACAAAATCCACGACCATATTTAAAAAAACAAAGTTGATGATGGCAGCTCAATGACGAAACGTCGGTGTGTAAATTTAATAACACTGTATTGTAGGAAGTAGCAATAAGAAATGTAAAATTTATTTTGGTATCTGTATCTGTTTAAATAAAGCCATAAAGAAATTAAAATGAAATCGCGAATTTTCGTTTTTTTTCCAAAGTATTTGAGAGTATTAAAAAGAAATTATAATTTTTATGTGACATTTTGATCAAAATCAAATTGCCCAACTTTGCCTCCATTCAACCCACCTCGTATTTCTGAATTAAAAATATGATTGGTTGTGCAGCTGTAGTAATAATTTAAGACATAAACAAATAATATGTATGTATTGCTACTAGGCTGCTCCTAAAAAAGAAAATTGTCGAAAAAAATCCCTATTTTACAATTTTAGTTATAAATTTGTACATAAGGTTTTAAAATTTACGAGAAAACATAGTAGTAGCCACTGATATTTATAGCCCATTAAATACAAATAATATATGGATGTAAATAAAGATATTGACTAAATAAATCTTTATTTAATTGTTGCTAAATCCTAAAAAGAAATATTTCCCATAACACGGGTCCTACAGTGTTTATGCAATAGTTTTGCAGGTAGTATAATTATGTACATAAACCGAGGTAAATTTAGAATATATGGTTACACATTTATGCCTTAACATACACAGACATACACTACAAGAAAACTCAAATAAAAATAGGTTATTGCTACAAAACCGCCAAAACGATATGGTTATAACAAGCACAGTTTTGATAACTATTTCGTTTAATTGAATGATTTTTTTTGCATCTAGAAGATACTAGATATTATTAACTCGTCTCCAGATACACTAATATAAATTATATAAAGATAGTTTTCTAATCAGTGAATTCCAAAAGTATTTAACATTATTGTTTTTAACTTAATAGATTTATTTGCTTTGGATGATTATCTTTGTCTCTATAATATTGCTGTTAAAGTATTGCCGAGTGAATAAAAAAATAAGCATTTGAAATTAGAATATAACCTAATATAGGGAATTTATGGACCTAAGTGATAATCCTTTTTTACTGGCTTAAATAAAAATATTTTTTAGGCCTGCATCTCTTTGGTTTTTACCCATGTATGCTTTTAAAAGATCTGGCTGGATGGTAATAGCCATAACCTACGTTTCAATTGAAGTAACTGTGTATTTTATTAATTATTTCAAGACATATGTGTATCCCGCCAATGCAAGGTAATTGAAAACCTTCTTTTTTATTGCTATTTTATAGTTTAAAAACTAGGTTTTTTATTTCAAGGTTTTTTTCTTATTTTTTAATTTTATGTAATTTTACTATTAAATTTATCTTTTCAGTTTGTTAGTCGTCTAAACAGCATTCTAAGTTTTAATAAAAAAAGAATAGCTGTTCCTGCGCCTAAATTGTACGAATGCGTGGAAGGATCACATCATTTTTTATTTATATTTTCAGTAAAAATTCCGACTTATATCTCGGAAATCCGACTTATATCTCGAAATTCTGAGTTATATCCCGGAATTCCTACTTAGATATCTAAGTCCAAATTCCAAGATATAAGTCTGAATTCCGAGATCTAAGTCGAAATTTTGAGATATAAGTTAAAATTTCGAAATATAAGTCCGAATTCCTAGATATAAGTCGGAATTCCGAGATATAAGTCGAAATTCCTAGATATAAGTCGGAATTCCTAGATATATATTGGAATTCCTAGA
Source organism: Listronotus oregonensis (assembly GCA_019359885.1). NCBI lineage: Eukaryota > Metazoa > Arthropoda > Insecta > Coleoptera > Curculionidae > Listronotus > Listronotus oregonensis. The sequence continues at coordinate 14,467 of JAHBCN010005125.1, forward strand.
TATAAGTCGGAATTCCTAGATATAAGTCGGAATTCCTAGATATAAGTCGGAATTCCGAGATATAAATCGGAATTTCCAGATATAAGTCGGAATTCCGAGATCTAAGTCGGTATTTTGAGATATAAGTTGAAATTCCGAGATATAAGTCGGAATTCCTAGATATTAGTCGAGCTTCTGAGATATAAATCGGAGTTCCGAGATATAAGTCGGAATTCGGAGATCTAAGTCGAAATTCCGAGAACTTAGTCGGAATTTGTATTGAAAATAAAAATAAAAATTGAGGTGGCCCTTCCACTGCTTCGTTAATCTTGACTTCGATGAGACATTTGTTTTCTTATAGTTTGAGCTAATATATTTTAATTTTAGTTTTCTAAAGGTAAAAAAGGTTTGCAAATTTTACTGGAGGATAAAAAATTTATTTTAGTTTAGGTAAAAAAATACCAAAGTTAGTTCTGATGGAGAAAACAAATGCAGCAGTTCTCAGACCCATACTATCACAAAGCATGTCCAAAAAGCATTACTACGCAAAACCTCTTCTAGCACTTATTTTACTATCAACAATGATAATATCTGTTGCTTATAATTCTGGTCTGGCAAGTATAATGACTAATCCTATCTACGAGAATTCGATAGATACACTTGAAGATTTTCTTAACAGTGGCATTCGATGGGGAGGATTGCAAAAAGCTGACTGGATTGATGCGTGGAGAACTGAAAAAGAGGTTTGTGCAATTTTGATTTACCTTTTTTAATCAAAAAGCCTTAAAAAAGGGATTAAAACTCCTAAACCTAATATCCAGAGACAAGCACTGGGCAGATTCTTGGCCACGAACACCAACTACAAATTGTTCTTATTTTTTAAATAATAATAATAACAGAATAATTATAAAGATTAACTATTTGTCTTAGGATAAATATGAAGCAGCTGCAAAAAGATATGTAGCAGGGACAGAAGAAGAACTACGTCAATTTTCAGTACAAGGAAATTTTGCTTTTAAAATAGAAAGAGTGCATAGTAAGTATGATGTAACTGATGTAAATGTGACTTTACAAGTGTATTCCGGTCCAACATATTGACTGCTTTTTAGCTTAAAATCCCAATTTAAAAGTAATATTTTGACGGGGTAAAAAGAGACAAATACATATGATTGCATTCAAAATAACCACTAGATTAAAAAAAACCTACTGGGTGTTTTATTTTAGAATCCAAACCTAAAGTTATGTCCGGTTAAATCACAAATTTGATAAAATACGGTTATTTGACAAAAAAATGTAGTGTTTTGTCCTATAGATAACTTTAAAATTTTAAAATCTCTAAAAACAAAAGATATAGGGGCGAGTCTTTTCTAGGGGACATTCGGTATAGAACGGGGTCAAAAATAATTTTGACTTTGCATATTTTATTTATAAAAAATTTAGTGTATAGTTATGCAAATTTTTGTACAAACTTTATTAGATATTAAGCACTTTTTGATGCTTGCTGTTTTTGAAAACAAAATTAATGTAATTTTGTCCAATAATCCAATGACTATTGAGGATAGGTAATTATCATTTAGTAAAAATTAGAAAAAATTACAACCGCTCTGTTGTCCCGTTTACTTTGAACAGTTGTGCTATCGTTTTATTCAATTACCATTTGTTGTATGTCGTAAAAGAAAGCTTTTTGTACGACTTAAATAGTCTGTCAGCGTTTTTTTCTCAATCAGTAATTTTGAAACTTTATCTGCCACCCACAAATGTAAAAATAAACGATACAAAAATATTATAAACTATTATTTCGTCACTGTTTTTGTTAAACCACAAAACTTCTTTAAACTTTTGTTTTAACTGACTTTGTTACTGTCATTTTTTGTTCATAATAAATTTAATTTTAATGACAAATACTATTACGTGTATAATGTTTCTGTTTATTTACTAAAATATACACATACATAATTTACAAGTATGTTACTTGTGCGTTATTCTTTTGGCAACAAAAAAACAAAAACTTTGTTAAAACACCTATAATTTTAATAACGACCAAGAAGAAAATTATTTTAGAGTGAGTGTATAACCAAATGTGTTAAAAATAGATGTTAAAAATAGAAATAATTTTAAAGTTTGTGTTTTCATAGTTAGGACAAGCATTTTTTAGGAAAACGTGTTTTAGCTATTTTTTTATAATTAAACATAATTTAGATTAAGGTGTATCTAGTGTTTGAAAAACATAGCCCGTGTGTATTTAAACTCTTTTTAAAAAAATGTAAAAGCACCTGTACCATAGTCAATTTCATAAAAATTGTTTTTTTTTAATTTTAGTGAAAATAATCTGAAAATTGTTCTGTCTTTTGCAGATCAGTTTCATATTGATTCTTACTTACATGAAGATACAGTCGAGAATTATAAACCCATGAAAGATAGCCTCTGGATTCAGTATTGTGTTATGATATTTAGACGAAACTCAATTCTAGTTCCTGTCATAGATAAAATTCTACCGAGACTTCATCAAACAGGTTTAATTCACTTTTGGACACAAGAGGTAAAAATGTTTAGATTGTGCTAGACACATTGCAATTAATTATCCAAAAAAACTAGTAATTTTATTATTGGTATTTATTTGTGTCTTAAACTTTTAGTAGCAGATATACTTGGTGACTACAAAATGAATGACTAGTTTAACATTTAGGTACTTTATGATGTGAAAGGATTTCCACTAATCAATTACTTTACTGGCGGTCAAACAAATTTATTTGTGATCCCTGTCGATCTTTTGCCACCTTACTGAAATTCAATCCCCTATTTGTAAAATTTAGTTAGATTAAATGAAAATATAATTTACTGACTCCCTTGGTGAGCTCACACATCTCTATTTTTAAAAATTTTGTTCCTTAACAATTTTTCATGGATTAGATAAATGACGGTCAGATGGCGCTATGTAAGCAGACTAGGAAGGATGTGGTAGAAATTTTCACTCCAGCAGTCTTATATTTTCAGGCATTATTCTTAACTATTATTTTTTTTATTCCACAATTTAAATAAATGGACAAATTTTAAATCAACGCTGGCAGTTACTGACGTACGTCACCATATTTATCAGATTTTTTTGTTGAAATCGTTACAATATAATTTGCTCAAAGATTTTTAGGAAACTCAGAAAAAATATGTCTTTAAGCTTTTGACGTCTATTTTTCGGACACGCTGTATATATTAATACATTTAAATTTTAATTATTTGCATACAGTATGATTCTAAGCTATATTACACAATAAAAATACTTGTTACCTCCTTATAACTTCATTTATTACTGTTTTTTTTTTTTTTTTTTGAAAATGATCTCAATTTGCAAAGCGATGCGGAATAATTTCCTTAAAAAACTCTTATACGAGGAAAAATTATTGGTTATTTATTTGGGATCGTGGTAGATTTGATAAAAAAATACGTCCAAATAAAATTATCAAATTATTAATAATAACATTTTGGTCATAAAATATACGAACAAAAAGTTAGAGAGAAAGATTTTTACTGATAGTCTAAGGTCCGAATTAGGGACCATCTTCACCCATCTACCAACCAGATGAAAACTGTTTATAATTAAATATAGTATGTAAGCAAATGTATTACGAATAGGTTGCTAAAACATTTTAGTCAAGGCAATGATTAATAAAAAAATGTTTTTGAAAAATTTTTGATACTCCCTTTTTAATGTCAATATTTTTTTTATTTTACATGACAGTACTAATATACCATTAATATGGTTTTTCTTCAATTTCATAAATAAAGCCTTTAAAACTTTTAAATTTAAAATTAAAGAAATTATTAAAATTTTCATTTATGAAATTGAAGAAAGTAAATTTAAGTAGTTATCAGTACTTATTAAAAAAAAGAATTGACAATATTTAGAGAGTGTTAAAACATTATAAAAAAAGTAGTATATAAATAAGTAAAAAACTAAAAAAAAAGGTTGGTGCAATTTTAATTGACTTTTTTTAATTAAAAAGCTTTAAAAACTTGATTAAAACTCGAATCCTCTAAACGTAATATCACACAATACAAGTTTTTGGGTAAGAATTAAGTCAATTCTTGGCCACAAACTTTAACTGAAAAAACATTTTTTTTAATAAAAAATAATAACAGCATCTCGCCCACTAGCGCGACGCGGCGAGACGCGATTTATTGCGACACGACGCGACGCGACGCGACAATATTGTCCGCCCACTGGGTGAGGCAACGCAATGCGACGCGACGCGGCTCGACGCGAAATCATCCAAAATGTGGCAGTCTGTTGCGAGTTGTTATGAATAGCTCATCAAAAGAATATATTTTTGTATTTGGAGTAATTGATGCTATGGAGGAGAAAGAAAAGAAAAAGAAAGGAGAGTTTGGGTCTATAAAATTATTGGAAAAATAAATGCATGTGGAGGAGTTCATCACTTATTTCCAGATTTCAGAAAAGATACAAGAAAACTTTTCAAATACTTTCGCATGTCGAAAGAAAAGTTTTTTGAACTTCTTAGTTTAATACAGACGTCTATAGAACACCAAAAAAAGTTGCTTTCACATACCTTGAAATCAGAATCCACAAAACAACTTTTTTATTTAGAAAAATTTTAAAAAATCATAGTAATAAGATAATACAAATGTCACAAAAATAACAACAGATGAGCAAATGCAGTGAGAACGATGCAACATGTGAAATTCTTCACGATGATACCTAAAAAAGACCACGCGATATTGTGGCTTGCTTGCTCTCCCGACTTGTCTCGAGCTGTCACGTCGCGTCACTTCTCGTCGCGCCGCGTCGCATCGCCTAGATGGGCGGGCTTCAGTTTAGTTTCATGTAAAGTATCCCTGATGGGCGGGAACCTTTTTATAAAAATTGTATTTTAAATAATAGATTTGTCAGACTATCTATCTTAAGGAAAATATGAAGCGGCTGTAAAATGATATAAGCATAAAATTTTTACCCACATTGTTGAACGTTTTTTGCCTTTTTTGCGTGGCCCACTTAGTATATCGATAAGTTCGTTTAAAATATTAATTTGATAATATAATGTTACGTCTATTTTGGTTTCAGGCAGCTCGCTACGATAATTCTGCATTTCAAAAAAGACTAATTCATTCAAAGACATATTTTCAAGACACAGAACCAAGGAAATTAAAACTGATTTACGTTACTGGCGCATTTTGTCTGTGGTTAACGGGCAATTTCATTGCTTTAATTGTATTTTTGATAGAAGTTGGAAACAAAAGGTTAATTTTAAACAGAAGTAGAAAAAAAATCTAGTGAAAAACTTTACTTAATTTTATTTTAAAACTATGCTTCTCTATTTTACCTTTTGAGATATAGGATAAAGATTTTATTTTATTTAACACTCTATAGGAGTTTTTTCCTTTATATTTTTAAAATAACTTACATTTTTAACCATAAAAAAATCGAAAAATTGAGTTATCGACAAGTTTTTTTTTCAAAATATTCTTCTTTATGGCACATTAAAGAACATATTTAGCAAATATTTAAAAATTTGATTTTCTCATTTCTAAATTAAATTTAAAAAAAAATTAATTTTTTTGGTTTTTGCATGAAATTTTTATATAACAATTTTTTTCTTAAAAACTTCTTTTTTCCTAATGTTAATTAAAAATAGAACAATTTGAAAAAAAAATGGAAAATATTTATTTTAGATTTTTAATAATTGTTTAAAATGTCACTAAATATACAAATTATTATTTTTATTTAAGTTATGAAATATTTTTGTTTTTAAAGTTAATTAAAAATAGAATAGTAAAAATAAAAATGTCAATTTTCAACCCCCAACAAAACTCAATATTTCAGAACACTTATCTACATTTTAGTGGCAATTCTACCCCCGTTATTAAGACTAACTTAAATAAAAAATGGAATAGAAATTAAAATTAGATGAGTAAAAATTTCGTAAGAAAAAAAGAAATTCTAATAATAATCACATAATTACATCCAACAATATAAAAATTTTGTCATTTATAACAAAACGTCATAAATAATAAAAAGATCTTGGAATTTTCTAGATTTTTTAACTAAACAAGATTTTTAAAAGTTTAATTTTAGTCTCTATTTTATTTTTCATTTAGGTTAGTTTTAATAACGGTGGTAGACTTGCCACCGAAACATAGATAAGTTGCTTAGAATTTTTGGGTTTTTCGGGAAGTTTTTTCTTTTTTCTCTTTCAGGCTATCTGCCAGTTCATAGGGATCAATAGGGCTGAGCAGACTCAGTCGCTATTCCTCGGGACCGAAGTGGTCCTATTGTCTAGAAACTTTCTTTTTCTTGCTGTGCCGTACTCTATTCAGAGTGTAGGCGCCCTCTCGCACATATCTGTGTTGCGTACCAACTAGACACAGATATTGGGACCACCGGCTTAACGTGCCTTTCGAAGCACATGTGAGAAGGTTTACTAGGCAGAAATACTACATAGTGGTTTGCTATTGCCTTTAGTGACGTGACAAGCTATGAAAAAGTCCGATGGATACATTAATATTTATTACAAACATGATTACCTACCGTTTAGAATATAATAACCAAATTTTCACAAAACAAAATTTATATAAAAAACTAATGAACAATGAACATTGAACTGCTGATAACTTTTTAATTAGTTCACGTTTATCTTGTAACATTTTAGCAATGCATCTAAATTAATAATACCATAATAATTTATTTGACTGTAATAATTTAACGGACATTTTCGAATCATCATCGAAGCAAGAAATCAGTATAATCAGACCATCTCAGATGCAAAAGACCGTTTTAACAATCGAATAAAAGATAAAGTTCTCTCTTGCTCAAATGGCAGTAAAGCTTTTTGGCCCTTTGCCAAAAATATTAGTCAGAACTTTTGCACAAATTCTTTTCCACCCCTGATCTCTGAAGATGGAATTGTCTCTACCTCCAAAGGAAAAGCCGAACTATTTGCCAAACAATTTGCTACCAATTCTACGCTTGATCCTCCCATTAATCTTCCTCTTCCAACAGTTGTCCCAGTTTCTCATAAAATGTCCGATATAATTTTTAAAGTCAAACAGATCAAGCGTATTCTTTCTTCTCTTAATACTAAAAAATCGTCTGGGCTGGATGGCATACCAGCAATCGTCTTAAAAAAATGTGCTCCCGAGCTTGCACCCATCTTAACTCGCCTCTTTCGAATCTCTTACGACACGGGCATTTTCCCGGAGAATTGGAAAGCTGCACGTGTGCAACTTATCCCCAAAAAAGGATCCAAAAGTCTCCCTTCTAACTATAGACCTATATCTCTTCTTTCAGTTGTTTGCAAGGTAATGGAAAAATTCATTAATTCCCAAATCTTAAAGTATCTGGAAAAACATAAGATCTTACATGATAGACAATATGGATTCCGTCACAGTAGATCCACAGCTGATTTTCTTTCCTTTGTCACACACAACTGGAACAAGTCCCTTGAGTTTCTTGGTGAATCCCAGATCGTTGCTCTTGACATATCCAAAGCTTTCGATCAGGTCTGGCATGATGGGCTTCTTAACTTCAAACTTCCTTCTTACGGTCTTCCACCTAAGCTTTGCTCTTGGCTTTCCAGTTTCCTTTCTAATCGATGTATATCAGTTAGTGTAGATGGTCATTCCTCCAGCTTCTACCAAATTAATGCTGAGGTGCCCCAGGGCTCAGTGCTGGCACCCACGCTGTTTCTTCTACACATTAACGATCTTCTCTCTTCCACAATCAATCCCATTTATAGTTTTGCTGACGATAGTACCCTCCACTCTAGTATTCAATTTCTTAAGCCACCGTGTATTTCTGATTTTGAAAATAAGCACAGGTCAATGCCGATATCTCTTTCACAAGACCTCAAACTTATTTTAGATTGGGGCTCCAAAAATCGTGTTCAGTTTAATGCCTCAAAAACACAGTCATGTTCGCTGTCGCGAAAAAAATCTGCGAATGCTCATCCCTTACATATGAGCGGCCAAGTTCTGCAGAACAAAGAGTCGTTTAATCTAGTCGGCGTTACTTTTGAGAATAACCTCAACTGGCACAAACACATTTCATCCATAGCTTCGGCAGCTTCAAAAAAGATTGGATTCCTCTTACGAGCCAGAAAATATTTCTCTTCTTCCAATCTGTACACTCTGTATGTATCCCAAATCAGACCCTCTTTGGAATATTGTTCTCATGTCTGGGGAATGGCGTCCCCTACAACACTTAGCCTTCTGAACTCCATTCAAATAAGAGCTGTTCGTCTTATTAATGATCCAACGCTCACAGAAAGGTTTCCTCTTCTTGCCCATCGTCGAGCTGTAGGGGATCAGTCGCTCTTTTATAGGTATTTTCACGGCTTCTACGCAGAGGAATTGGCCAGTAATATTCCTTCTCTGGCAGCTCCCAACAGAGCAACACGTAGTGCAACTTTTATGCATCCTTTTACAGTTCAGTTAGAGAGGCCCCGAACTTCCCGCTTTCTTCGTTCCTTTATTCCTAGAGTGTCAAGACTATGGAACCTGCTGCCCGCAGTTTTTCCTTCTCCTCCCAATCTCCAAAAATTTAAGTCCCGTGTGAACAAACTCCCTCTCACCACACTGAAGACACCCACGGTACGCTAGTACTTAGGCATCAGCCTTCGTGGACAGTCCCAAGATAAAAAAAAATGTTAGCTTCCTCAATTTACTAACCTCTCCACATATCCGCCTTCTCTTTAAATATAGGTCATTGTTTTATAAAGAAATTTTCTCAATACCCTTCTAACGATATCCGGAGTAATACTCTGAACCACTTCAATAATGACCCTTATCAAATGAGCAACATCTGTAAAAACCTTTGAAGATAAACCTTTTTCTTTAGGTAACCTCATAAGAAAAAATCGGGTGGCGTGAAATCGGGAGACCGAGGAGGCCAAAATATTTTAGAAAACCGATGTTTAACTCTTCTTAAAATCGTTTTTTAAGGTATTGCCTTATATCTAACCTACTGTGGCATGGCACACCATCCTGTTGGGAACCATATTTGTTGACGTTGAAGGAGAGAAACGTTATCAAAAAAATCGTCTAATTCATTTTCTAAAGACAGGAAATAACTGGACGCATTCAAAGATTCATAAATAAAGGTCCAATTATTTTATTTTGATAAATTCTACACCACACACTTGTTTTAAATGCATACTGGTCCCGAGTTTTGATGGTAAAATTTGGATTAGTATTACTCCACCAACGGCAGTTTTGGCTAGAGACTGTGCCATTTGATGTGAATGTTGCTTCATCTGAAAAGAATGTCTTGCCATAAATATGTTATCTTTAAACCTTCCTTGGATATAACAATAAAATTCAATAGTCTCCTGTTCTTAACCTATAAATAAATCGGGGCTTGTATGGGTACAACTTGTTCTTTTTTAAAATTTTAAAACTGTCTATGTTAATAGGATTTTGCATCGATGCTGCCCTTTTTCGCAAAGGTTTTTTAGGATGTTCGATTGCTGATATCATGACTTTAAATTTTATGCCATCACTGGCAACCTGTTGTTGGCGTTTGTTGCTAAATTTATTACTTACATTTTTAAAAGTCTTAAATTTGTTTAATAATTTCCTTACTGTGCCATAGTGAAGATTTTTCTTTGGGTGTCGGTTATTAAAATTTTCTGCGGCTTAACGATAACGTTTTATAATTCTTACTCACAATTAACACAATTTCAATTTTATTTTCAGTACTTAATGTTGCTAGCATTTCTACTTAATTTAATAATACTTTCTACCAAATTTCGCTAAATACAACTGATGTTTTGAGTGCCACTGTCAAACATTTCTTGACGGAGCATCCCAGGTTACATGTACTTAATTACAGTTAAATTTTCATTGTTTGTGTAGAGGTGTTTCGAGAAATAAAAAGAAAAACTATAATTTAATGCAACTGCATATTTGAACGTAATTTTTAATTCCGAACAACTTTTCATAACAACAATTTTCGATATTGTGGAATATAAAGTTATTTTACTCTTAAGTAAAATTCATATTTCATATTTTTTGACATACCTCGTATAAAATGAAAAAAATTTTAATAATTGTTTTTAAGATACCAGAAAATGCAGGACTTTAGAAATATTAAAACTCTTCATTCGCATTGGTGCAACTAAACAAGTCCATAATAACTAGCCACGTTTATTAAGCATTTTACAGGTTAATGGTTTCAAAATATGTTTTACGTCAATTAGTCAAACGCCACTTTATAACAATGTAATTACAATGTCGATTTTTCCCATAAACATGCACAAAATTTACTGTAAACAAGAAAACCAGATGCTTGAACAATGCCTCTACCATTTAAAAGTAGACAATAGTTTCAAACCCAGCCTATTTTAAGGGTTAATTTTAATTAAGATTGTATCTGTGTTAATTGTGTTGTAATTTCGGCTAAGAATTTAATGCTGCACCCTATATTTATTCACATGTCCAACAACAGCATGTACTACTTTATTATTACTACAAAATAAACTAAATTTAACTAAACTAATTAAACGGTATATTTAAGGATCCAACTTTCTAGAGACCGAACAGGGTAAATCCAAATTTACATTCAACAATGTGTCATGATTTGTGTAAATTCCATAGAAATTCTTTTAAAAATAATCTTGCTCCAATACCATCCATCGTTAAGATGTGTTATATATACAAGTGATAAAACGTCCAACAATATAGATTTACCCATGGGCCTCCCATTGGTAAATATAGTTCTAGATTTGCAAAAAAACTATACTTTACCTAAGAGTTACTTTAAAAACTACGGCTGTCAAATGTTCGTTCTTAATGTCAAAGCTCCTGCACAAGTCTTTTCAAACATTGAGCAGGGGCTAAAATGTCAAAATGAGACATTTACCAATAGAAGTTATGTTATTGTCGATAATTTTAATACTACAAATATTGTTTCAAGCGTATTTAAAACCAGAGAAATTCATTTTGTAAATAATATTTTAATAGTTTCTCTAAAAACTCACAAAACTATCAATGGTTCAGCTATTTTTACAAAATGCAATGAAGAATACTCTTTATGGACTCACAAGTACGTAGGAATTCAGGAGAACGAAATTTACAAACTAGACAAATGGTTTTCAGTAAATAAGTCGTTTTTATATAGTACAAATTTGTTTCCGGATAAACTTAGTAATCAGCATGGAAGAAGTTGGAAAATTGGATTTTTTGAGTATATACCTTACCTCATTTATGGTAAGTAGACAGATAATAAAGTAAGGTTCCTAAATATCTATTACATTTTGTATTTTTGCAATATATTTACACATAATAATCTAGTAGTATGAATGTACCTGTATGTACGTGTTACAGAAACACATCTTGCAACCTGGAAGTTATTTTTTTCATAGCCACAAGTGTGCAAACATTCCTTTTAAACTTTCTTTTAATTATTTATCAAGGGGAAATTTAACTTTGAAATTGTTGATACGCCCTATTGGCATATCGCAAGAATTTGTAGTGTACCAATTTGTAAAATTTACACATAAAACTTGTGAATATTTATGCTATTCCAGTGTCTTATTTAGCAATAGTCATTCTACGAGACGTCCAAACCTTTAATTTGTAGCTATTAGGTTTGCAGTTCATATAGCAGATAACAGAGTTTGTCGGCAACGTTTCCCCATAAGTATGTTTGTGAGAATGTTTGTACACGCATATCTCCTAAACTAGTAATCGGATTGTAACCATCTTTTTTTATTGCCTTACATTTACTTTAACTAAGGGAACAGTAAAGATTTCATTAAAATGGGTTCAGTACTTTTTATCATATGGACATATACGAATTTAACAACCTGGGTTATTGACATGAGCTAGGAATATAAAGTCAGGGGGAAAACATCTCAAAACCTTGATCAAATTCTAGCGCATGTGAGAAATTAAAAAAAAATCTTTAAATATGTACAATAACACTAATACTACTTATTAAAAAATCTATATTCCAGTTCATTCTCTAACTCATTTCTTAAGTTTTTGGCATTTTGCATTTTTTTTTTAATTTTTAGATCAAGATAAAGGCAAGGTCTTAGGAATAGAAGGTACTTTGATTAATACTTTCCTTGCCAAACATAACATAACAATGAAAGCACATCTTATAAATAAAAATTATTGGGGTGATGTTTTTGATAACGGAACTGTTTATGGATTAAGAGGAGCTTTATATGAGGATAAAGTAGATATCGGCATTGGTAAATAATTTTTTGTCTTTTCTTTTAATAGAATTTTACAATTTTTTTTTTATAAATTGATCTTGTAATTATTATGTTTGCTCCAAAGTTAACGTAATACAATGTGTGTTTCTTAATACATTACAGCAGATAGATAGACAGACACACTTGTGTGTTTCCATCCCGCGCTTCGCTATGCCACGCTATGGCAGGCCAAGCCACGCAAATCAAAACAGGTTAGGAGTGTACATATTTATGACATAAATTAAAAACGTTTAGTATGAAAAGAGCTCTTGATCGTAAAGTGTGAATGCTATCATAGAATAAATAGCTGCATCAGTATTTTATCTTTTTTGATACTAATAAATTTGTTACATCATGGGAAGAAAAATCTCCATTTAAAAAAGCAGAAGTTTTGCGTAAAAGTAAATAATTATATTCAACAGAAAAAAATATTTACGTATATATTTTTTTAATATCAAAATTTTGTTATTTTTAAAGATTTTAAAATTAATTTAAGTTAAAAAAAAATAAACATAAAATTACTCATTCTCAAATATATATATATAATATATATATATATATATATATATATATATATATATATATATATATATATATATATATATATATATATATATATATATATATATATATATATATATATATATATATATATATATATATAATATATATATATATATTATAAAAAAATGAATAACTAATTTTACACTCAATCTGAACACAAAACCCAAATAACAAAAGAAATTACGAAAGTGCCGTGGCAGTTTTAAATTATTTCTTGACAAGACGGTGAATGCCAAGCGATTCGTAGAACTGAAACTTACAAACAACTTATTGAAATATTTTGTTTTTTTTTATTCAAAATAAATGGACAAATAAATTCTTCAATTATTGTTATTAATAAATATGCTTAAAGGCTCACTCTCAGAAGGAACTTTTCTCCCTTGTCCACCAACGAGGTGTGGACAACCAGTTGCTATAAGCTGATAACGATAACTATTTTCTCTAAAATTGTTCTCTTTTAACGTCAATAGTCTGTAAAAAATTTAATACTCGTATTTTCCGGAAAACCCATCTTTTATCAATGAAGAGCAGTTGGTTAAATATTTTTATAACTTATTTGCGATATAACGCACCTGCGCTCAAATAGTATCATAACTCAAAAAAGCCAAGTATCGAGAAAAAACCGTTTGAAATTAGTTTCAACACTTTTTTTCATTTAAAAACCATTAAAATGAGCAAAATAAGTATTTAAACAATTTTTAAAGGTATTTGAAGCTTTTATAAGTATTCTAAATATTAAAAAAAAAGTTGCCAGCTGAATTTAAACGTGGTCGCACGTCGCTCAAAGATGACCCACGTGAAGGACGGCCAAAAACTGGTTGCAGGTTGCACCGGAAACTAAAGGTGCACAATATCGTGTGGGAGACAGACAAGTAAAGGTGTGTAAGATAGCTGAGGCCATGGGCATTTCGAAAGAAAGGGTGCGAAACATGTTGCACGAAGATTTAGGGATGCGAAAGCTCTACCTAAGGTAGGTGTGTTGCTAAATGCACAGCAATGTTTGAACCGATTCAAGAGGGATCCGATCGATTTTGTGCGACGATTTGTCACCATGGGTGAAACATGGGTAAGCAGTGGGTGGAAGCCAGTGGTTCAGCGCCAAAGTAAGCAAAGTCGATTGCATCTGCCGGAAAGGTCATGGCCAGTGTGTTTTGGGATGCCAAAGAGATCCTGTGAATTAATCACCTTAAAGAAGGCATAACAATTACAGGCGAATATTATTTTATTCTTCTTTTCCAGCTGGATGTCAAAATTTAAGCGAAGGCCTGGCTTAAAAAAGAAAAGAAAATCATCTTTCACCAGGACAACGCATCTGCTCACAAGTGTGTTGGCAATGGGACAATTTGCTCGGCCTTCCCCCTATTCTCCTGATCTGGCACCCTCAGATTTCCATCTTTTCCGACACCTAAAGAAATTTGTTTCTGGAAAGTGCTTCTTGTCCAATAAAGAAGTTAAGTGGGTCGTAGATGAATATTTTACCCACTTTACAGACTTTTACTTTCAGAAAGGAATACCGCTGTTAGAGAAACGCTGAACAAGGTATGTTGAAGCCAACGGAGATTACGTGGAAAAACAAAAACTTTTGTTTAACTAAAAATCACAGTCTTTTATTGACAGGCCAAAACCTTTTCACCTCGCCCTCGCATATACTGTTATTAAGACATTCAGCCGTCGTGGACTGTCCGTAACAATAAAAAAAATACTCGACACACGATACTTTATAAAAATACTTTAATAGGCAACCACCTTGCACAACCCCACCTGTGACACTAAATATGTTAGAGATGGAACAGTTACAAATAAAACATTTAGGTAGCTGCTACTTCCACCTGGCGAAAGCAGTGAAAATATCGCTGGTTAAAATTTCACACGTAGGTATTTCATCAAATGGGTTTTTGTTAACATTCAGCGTTTTTTTTTTAGTTTTTTAATTTTTGTTATAAAAAAAAATAATATCAGCAACTACATTTTAATATACTCGTTTTATTATCTAATTTGTATATATATGGTCCCTTTTTACGGGCTCTTTATTTGTCCTGTAAAAAGTCTTTAAGTTACAGGCGATCTTCTGTACTGCTCTAACCCCCAGAGTGTGATTATAATCGTTGACGTTAACCTATTGAAGCATTTCACAACAAATAATTTATTGATGCATTTTCGTTTCGACTTATACCCATTATAGCACGCGATTGAAAGTTTACGTTTTTTCATCAACCGCAGTGGCGCGGAGAGAGTGTGTTTTTGCTCGTTAAAATCGAAAGGAAACTCGCCGCCAATTAATGAGATCCTTCTTCTGGGGCTAGGCGCTGTGACCGGTAATGGCCTAGATCCATATTGTTTTTACATTTTGTGCCGTGCCAGTTTTCTTTTTTTGAAGAAATATAGGTTGCGCGCGCGGCATGCTACATCAGACTGACGCAATACCAGTAGCAGTTCTTGGTTTCATCGCCATTATTTGTGCCCTTCATAATCATAAAATCACTGAAAAAGTTTAAATTTATAAAAAAAATTATAATTTCTGGGGGCTACAGAGCCCGATATCCAGACTCTTTACCGACAAACCCGGAAAGCACACGTTGCGATATCCCAAAGTGTGACTGAAAAGAAGAGAGCTAGCGAATTGAGCAGCATCAATGTCATCAACTCAGCGGTTCAATTCAATTCATCGATGCAGTGCAGGTTAGCACTTTCCAGTGAAGAGTGACGATTTCACAGTTTACAGTAGCAGCTACTTTTAAGGTTGCAGTATCAGTGACTACCGATGTGATACTAGTGTCACCTAATATCAAATACTTAAAATATAGACATGAAAGATAAGAATTTGTGGTATTGTAAAACTAATGGTACATTGAAAAAAATTTCTGTGTCATTACTCAAATTTTTGAGTAATGACACTATTTGAGTGAAGGTGCAATATATTTATTAGAAAAATAATGCATTTTTAAACACTGCAAATTATTTTTCACCTGATAAATAAAAAAAACCATACAAGTTTTCGTTCTAATTTAAGATATATACTTCTTCTTTAGCTGCCTTTTTTTCAACTGACAGGATGTACAGATATTATGGTATGACTAGACCAATATTAAGAATAGGCATAACATGTCTGGTACCAGCGCCAAAGTAAGTACTGATTCTTGAATATTGCGAAAACAACTAAACTCAAAAGACTGACATTAAATATTCATAAGCATTTTTTTTTAGATTAATGGCAGGATGGTTAACTCCCCTTTTAGTTTACAGTGATTTAATGTGGAAGTTAATCTTTGTTGGTTATATTATTATAGTGGTTTTTATATTTTTGGTAGAAGCCGGTTTCGTATCGAAGCAAATTAAATATTTCAAGTAAGTTTAATTTAAAAAATAAATCGAAAATTTTCGAATCTGTATACAAGCAATTAATTATTTGTCGAAAAAAATATTTTACAAGAATCTATCACAGCTTAAATAATAATACATTATACATGATTTTTTTTTATAATATTGTTACGGAAAAATATTTGTTTAGTTTATAGAAATGTAGGAAGTAAGAAATACTTAATTTAGGGTAATAATTTATTTAGATAAATTACCTTAGTTTTTCCCCCTTTGTCGGCCATTGTGAAGTGTCCTGAGGGCGCTGGGATCATCCCTTTTGCACTTTTGTTGCATCCGGTATTAAAAGAGTTTTTCCAGCTAATTCCAGATGTTTCAATTCTTTTCCACGTTACTAATTGCTCGGCGTTGCATTATGGACCCTGCAAGTGATGAATAGTTTCCCGGGCCCTAATATCGCTTCAGTACGCGCCTGGCCTAGATCATGTATTATTAATTTATATAAAAAAATTAAGGTTAAACCAAAAATAACTTTTTTTCGTAGGTAGTACTCTTAAATTAACTCTTCTTTCAGAAAAAGCAAGTATGTTCTGCTAATTAAAAAATTCGGAGAAATAATGTTTGCTATCTTCACTCAGTATTTTAATCACGCAGATTTTCTGAGAGGATATCCTGGAACAGTATTTATATCCACAACGCTGTTTGTAACTTTTTTCTTGTGTAGATCTTACGAGAGTGGTTTGGCATCCATAATGACTATCGCTAGGTACGTAATTTGTGACACACACATTGAGGAAATCATCAAGGAAAAATGCGCAGTCCTGGTGTTAATGATTTCCGGAGCGCTTATGTCTAAAGACGCCTTGGTTCTCCAACTGTTCCGGTAGCAGGCCCGGCCTGCGCAGTTTTTGCTCTGGGGATTTCCTCAGTGTGTGGTGCCGAGCTTAAGAGATTTATACTTATTCCAAAATTGAAAAAAAATGTACTAGGTGACCAAATAAGAAAGGACGCCGGCTGTACCTCGGAAACTATTTATCGCACAGCGTTGGGAAAATGGTTTTGGCAAAATTGGTTAAGAGAAAAAGCTGAAAATAATTTTCAAGGTTTTAAAATTACCGCGAGATGGCACAAACGCAACGGTAAATTAAAAAAAAACTATTTTTTTTCTCCAAAATTACTTAGTATTAGGTACAATTTTGATAACAGCAGCAAAAACTCTTACTAATTCTGTATTGGTTTAGTAAAGGACTTTTTGTTGTATTTCCAATAATATGGATGGGGAAAGATGATAAATAATGCAACTTTCAAATAGCTCTACCACATTTTTTTTTGAACGTGGTTTAAATGGGTCCTCGTTTCAAAGAAAATGTAAAGTTCTTTAAAGTTCGACCTGCTCGGTGTCGGTTAGTTTGTAGTTTACCAACTAAAAGGTGTTGTTTAAGAGTCCATTCGCTCCGCGAAAATTGGATCCAATTTGGGGTTCGGGGCATAATGTTTTTCTCAAAAACGGTATAAGTTATCGACAATTTTCAAAAACTATATGAAAGCCAACACTTAAATCTAGGTTTCTGCTGAAATAGTTTTTTAAATTTGGATTTAGTTTTTAATATTTCCTTGAGTGAAAGTCACCCTAAAATCGGTTATGTTTTGATACTATTTTTTCTTAACTCGACTCATATTTTAAAAATCCGTTACGGTAGAGGCATAGATTATTTCCCTACCTTTAAAATGGTGTATAATTTATGTGTCATTTAAGTGAAAAATATTACCGAAAAACCTTATTCCCTGTAGGCTTGCAATTTTAAACAACATCGCATCGATACACCGAATTTAGAAGAACCTAAATAAAATACAGTGCTTTCATTTCAAAACGAACCACCCTAAATATCTTTAAAAAAAAACACTCACCAAAAAAACAAAGAAACACGTTGATTTAGATATACAGGGGGAAGTTTAATTTCGTATTTGATAAAATTTTATCGGTCGCCTCCTAACCTCCAGTTAACCTCACTTTGATATGTCAAATGGCAACCCCCATAGTGTGACACATCATTGTAAGCGGCATGAAATTTGCTATCCAACAGTACTAAGAAACTTTAAATCGATGGACGTAGAAACGACTTAGAAGTAAAAATGTGTGTTAATTAGTTTATCGTGCTCAAATAATTTATTTTATCAAATGCTCAAAATGTGCGCCGTTATTGGCGGGACAAGCTTGTTTTGAAATTCCTCGCAGACTATTTTAGTGTGCATTCATTCCAATTATAATTTTTTGTGTTACCTGCTACAGCAAAACACTGCAATAGCACAAGTTTTTAAGACGTTTAGGAACCAGTTAAATATTACTGTTAGGACTGTCATTTTGACATCGTTAGTTTAAAATTAAGAATCTTGATTTTAAAATGGTGTATACTCTAGCAGAGAGAATAGAAATAATTTTCCTATATGGGGCTGAAGATCGATGCGCGCGTAGAACGGCCAGAGTATTCAATGAGAGGTATCAAAATAAAAACGTGGGGCATAAATATGTAATGGAATTGGTGCGTAAGTTTGAAGAAACTGGATCTGTATGCAACAAGAAAAGTACTAATGAAAGGGTTTTAGACGAAGCACGCCAGGTTGGGGGGTACTAGGACAGTTCGCAATAGATCCGACGTTATCTATTCCAAAGTTTCTGCTGACCAATATTTCTACGGGTTCCGTGCACAAAATTTTGAAAAGAATAAGTTTTTTCCATACAAAATACAAATTCTTCATGAACTCAACGAAGACGATTATGATAGAAGAATAGAATTTTGCGAATCAATGTGCCAGCGAATTGACGAAGACCCTCATTTGATCAAAAATATCTGCTTTTCTGACGAATCAACTTTCTTCTTAAATGGAATTGTTAATAGACATAACTGCAGATATTGGGATAATGAAAATCCGCACATATTTAGGAAGGACATACTCAATTTCCAGAGAAGATCAACGTTTGGGCAGGTATTTATGAAACGAAATTATCGGGCCATTCTTTCTGGAAGAAAATTTAACTGGAGCAACTATCTGAACCTTTTGGAAAAGGCAATATACCCTTCTATCGTCCGATCTTTGGAAAATCAGGTGGATGAAAATGGTGCTATGGAACTCAGTGAAAATATTTGCATTTCCAGCAAGATGGAGCCCTCCCACTATGCTTTAGCAGTTCGAGAGTGGCTCAATGAACAGTTTCCAGGCACATGGATAGGCAGACAAGGTGCCATCGAATGGCCAGCACGGTCTCAAGACTTAACTCCTCTAGACTTTTTCCTCTGGGGTTGTTTAATAAGTAAAGTGTACAAAACGCCACCTGCAAATATTCAAGAACTTAAATGTAGAATTATACTAGAATGCAGAGGTATTAGCAGACAAACTTTCGCCAACGTTCGCGAAGAATTTCAAAACAGACTTTATTATTGTCTCGCCAATAACGGCGCACATTTTGAGCATTTGATAAAATAAATTATTTGAACACGATAAACTAATTACCACACATTTTTACTCTTACTTAGTCGCTTCTACGTCCATCGATTTAAAGTTTCTTAGTACTGTTGGATAGCAAATTTCATGCCGCTTACAATGATGTGTCACACTATGGGGGTTGCCATTTGACATATCAAAGTGAGGTTAACTGGAGGTTAGGAGGTGACCGATAAAATTTTATCAAATACGAAATTAAACTTCCCCCTGTATATCTAAATCGACGTGTTTCTTTGTTTTTGTGGTGAGTGTTTTTTTTAAAGATATTTAGGGTGGTTCGTTTTGAAATGAAAGCACTGTATAATATTTTTAATGCGGCTATACGAAAATTGTGGTAGTGGGAGTTTGTTAGTCTCCACCCACCGTCTCCGCGTCCTTTCGCCTGATCCCTAAGGTGTAGCGTAAATGCACTCTTAAGAAAAACTAGGTTTTTCGAGATTTTGTCAAAAAGTTAAATACAACGATATGAAACCGCGTTTTAATATCGGCTTATTTTATATATTAGTTATTTTAAAGTAACCTGTTTTTAATATAATAAATATTATTAACAATTAATCAAAACAGTTTTTGTGACGGAGTAAAAGAATAATTATTACTGTAAAGTTAAAGAAAAAATACTGGAAACTCTATGAAAGTTGATATTTTATCACTAGTGAAAAGGATAAGCAATCGAAAACATGAAAATGCGGTTATTGGGGCATTTATTAACTCTAATTTAAATATAAGTCAAGTACGCTTGGAAATAAAAACAAGAACAGAACCAAGGCCGTCGATAAGGGGGATGGGGATTACCCCCCCCAAAACCGCACCTACCACGTCGTCGACAAACATATTCTCCCGAAGTCGATCACCAAAATGACAATTAAACTCACAACACACATAGTATAGTGCAAATTTGTACCCTAAAATATTTTTACATGCTTAGACCCATTCCTATTAATCTACTTCAGCTCTAATCCCATTTCTACGAAATCCACTGTTAGATAATATAATATCAGATATTACTTTCCGTTTCCACGAAGAAGTTTATAACATGTTATTCATTAACAGTTTAATTCCATTAAGTTTTTTCATTATGTCAGATATTGAGTTAAAATCTTTTGAGCAAAACTTGGTTAATTACTTATCCAAATTCATAAATGAAAGTAACGACATAATTTTGATGCTGGTTAAAACTGAGTTGATACTATGGTTAAAAAAGTGAAAAAACGAAACAAATATCCCAGATTCTGCAATTTACTCTTAAAACGTATATAAACAGTTATACACTTATGTTCATTTAGCATTATATCTTGTATGTACTATGCCAGTGAGCGTTGCATCCTGGAAGAGAAGTTTTTCTGCACTAAAAAGATTGAAAACGTGGTTAAAGGCATCTGTGAGTCAAGAACGATTAGTTGATCTAGCGCTTTTACATATGAATAGAGACATACCAATAAATACAAATTCCATTGTGGACAGATTTGCATAAATGAAAAAAAGACTGGATTTTATATTATAGTTGGCGTTTAATACTTGATTTCAATAAGCGGTTTTCTTTTAAAAGTTATGTTGAACAAAAAACTGTCAATTTAAAAATAGTAATTTAGGATTAAGTTCTTCTTTGTTTCGTTTATAATGTAACAAACTTTACTTTTTCGTATCCGGAATAAGTTTCTCGGCCCAGTATTGGGCCACGTCCAATGCTTCGGGTTTGCCTAGCCATAAGTCGTTAAGGGAACACTGCATGGGGCAGTTTGGGCATGTCAGGAGATGTTCCATTGTCTGTACTGCGCCACAGTCACACTTGTCGTCATTAGGCTCGGATAGTCTCCATCTGTTCAAGTTTGTTTTTACAGGTGCGACACCCGTTCGAATGCGATTTAGCATCTTCCATGTTTTAAAGCCACTTGAGACACCACTGGGCGGGTCCTCTAAGAGAGGATAGTTGGCAGGTGGTTCATCCAACGGATCTTTAAGAAAACGGTGTCTGGATTTTAATCTGTGAGATGTTGGGCAGCTGGTGGCAAATAGGGGATGGCGATCATCGAAGATTTTTTAAACTTTTCAGAGTGTTCGTGAGCTGTTCTTCTTGATTTGGGATCGCTGAAACCTGCGGCTCTTTACAGGTTTCTCAGTTCTGTGGGCTTCATGCATCCCGTCACCAGCCTACAGGTCTCATTAAGGCTTATGTCGACTTTCCTGGCATGCGCCGATCTAGACCAAACAGGACATGCATACTCAGCTGTGGAGAAACAAAGTGCTTGGGCAGTGGTTCTGAGGACAGTTGGTTTAGCGCCCCATTTGCTATTTGTTAGTTTCCTCAGGATGTTATTTCTTGCGGCCACTTTGTGACGGGTCTTTTCACAGTGATGCCTATATGTAAATGATCTATCGAGGGTTACTTCGAGATATATTGGCTTGTCGGTGTGTTCAAGGGTAACACCATTCCAAACAACGTTAAGCTTTCTTTTAGCCTGACGTGAGCGAAGGTGAAATGCACAAATCTGAGTTTTAAGGGGGTTGGGTTTAAGGAAGTTCTCCTCGTAGTAGGCTGACATAGTGGCTAAAGTGCCCTCCAGCTTTGCCTCCACCTCCTCAAAGGTCCTTCCCTGCGCTGCTACACCAGCGTCAACAGCGTATAGAAAAAGTGTCGTGTCTTCAGGTGTGGGTTGGTCGTTTGTGTATGTGTTAAATAAGATCGGCGCAAGGACGCTTCCCTGGGCAAGACCATTTTTTTGATTCCTTCATCGGCTTTTTTTTCCTTCCAGGGTCACATAGAATTGTCGGTTGTGCTGTAAGGACTCTATCATCTTTACTAATTGATAGTCTTTAGTAGTTTCGTAGATCTTGGCCAGTAACTTACGGTGGTTTACTGTGTCGTACGCAGCGCTTAGGTCTACCAAGACAAGCCCAGTAATAAGATTTTCTTCAAAGCCCTCTTCAATGTGCTCAGTGAGAGCAAGGACTTGATTAGTACAAGATTTGCCTTGTCTGAAGCCAGCTTGTTGAGGGATAATCCTTGGGTCCACGACGTTGCCGATGCGGTTCAAGATCAACCTATCGTAGAGCTTGAAGAGGTGACAGAGCAGAGAGATGGGCCGATAGCTCTTTGGCGAGTCAGGGTCTTTTCCTGGTTTCAGAAGCGCCACTACTTTGCCTTTTCCATGGTTTAGGCATTTTCAAGTTTTTTCGGCAGTCATTAAAGAGTTTCAGCACCCATTCTTTGGCACCTAAACTGAAGTGTTTAATTTGCTCCAAGCACATATCATCGACCCCAGCCGCCTTACCGTTTTTCAATGAGTTTATACCCACGTTGAGTTCCTTGACTGTGAAGGGGGAGGAAAAGTGGCTGGTTTCTGTATCGATGTTACGCTGCATTTTAACTTTTTGGCTTTTCTTGGTGGGTTTTCCGTTTGGAAGTAGTTGGTGGGCGACTTAGTTGGCTGTTACTTTACCTGGTTCTTTACTCTGCGTTGGATCACAATCAAGCTTTTTAATCAGATTCCATGCCATTTTGCTGCTTCTTGACATATCCATTCTTTCCAGGGTTTCAAGCCATTTCTTTTGCCTTGATTCACTTATTGCGGTCATGAGATTGGTGCCGCATGCTATAGTCTGCTCGCTGAAAGGATCTTTTGAGAACAGCTCTTCATATTCGGCTAGGATGTCTTTACACCCTTGGAAAGTCCTGGAACAAAATTCTGCATGCAGCCTCTTGGGATGTGATTTTTTGAGACCCTCTAAAGAGCAGCTACAAATTTATTGTAGTTGTCCGGTGTAGGAATGATGTTGTTGATAGTCTTATCTAGTTCTTTGGTGAAATCTGACCATCTAGCTTTTTTGAAGTTAAACCTTCTTCGAAAGGGTATTTTGGATGCCCTTACTGCAGGGAAAATTTTGATACCGATGGGCCTGTGTTGAGTTTTGGGGAGAGCTTCGTAAACGTTTTTGACACAGCAATCCTGTATATTGTCGCTAACAAAACAATTGTCGGGGTTGTAGCCGCGTTTCCAGATTTTGCTCATAAAGGAGCCATCCATCCATTCCTCTAGCAGTTGACCGTTGCTGTCGGTTTCGTTGTATCCCCAGTTGATACTGTGGCAGTTGAAAACATGTTGAAGACATGTCAGGTTTTATAAAGATTGCACTACCATGTTTGTATTCAATGAGTCGGTTTTGCTCTAGAGTCTTTGGTGTTTCGTATACAAGCCATCCCAATTGTGGGCTGACATAATCGATATAATACCTGTTGTTTTGTGATTCCTCAACAGTTAGGTAGCAAGTGTCAGAGTGGGCTCTGAAAAGTGTCTTTTGTTTTTAGTTTTCTGCATTGGTGATTTTCGGTGGTGGAAGGATTGGTCGTTGTCCTGTCGGACAACGTTTCCAGGGGGCGCAGGCCTTCTCAAATTTTGCATTTTAGAAAATACGCTCGTGGAGGCTCCTTCCTTTTGACGCATTGAACAGAACATTGGAAAACGACACATAACTTATTAAAGTTGACAATTTGCTGTTTAAATCCAATTTGTAAATAGGTGTTGCCTTCTTAGAATCTAATCTGCATCAAAAATCAGAATTCCAAATGAATTGAACTGACAACTGTTGACTCAAATAAGTCATGTCGTTTTCCAATCTTTGGTCTTGTTTTTATTTCTAAGCCTATTTGACAAATATTTAAATTAAAGTTAATAAATACCCCAATCACCGTATTTTTATGTTGTCGATTGTTCATTCTGTTCTCCAGTGAATAGAATACAAACTTTAAAATAGTTTTTAGTTTTTTCTTTTACTCTACAGAAGTAGTTATTTTTTTACTATAGGTTTGTTCCAACAAGCATCCGGTATCGATTCGAAACCGTTATTGAATTGCTTTTTAGTGCGCTTCGACGCATGCGCGGACTTAAAACAGTTTCGTGAGGGTGCAAAAAGTAACAAACGTAGGATTGCTTTGCGGATCATTTTCGGGACTGTCAAATCAAAGGATCTAAAGGCTTTGAATTTTTTCTTTTGAAAATATAACCCTACTTTTCTACTTATTATTTTTGTAATCAAAGTTAGCAAATATCACTCATAATATAGTCACTCATCTTTAAAGATAATTAAATTCAATGATGGGCTTAGGAGGTATAAAAAATATATGCTTTTGAATGATTAAACAAGCAAGGAAATAGGAAATGCTAAAGCACGATGCACGCTAGTCGCTAAATAACAGTAAATATATGCAGATGAAAGATAAAACATGACACAGCTGTTAAAAATCAAAAATCCAGTGCCAAGATGCTCAATGCGCAAGTCAACCCAAACAGTTTTCAACTTGGGCCATGTATCAAAATTACCATTCTGAAACCGTATCATAAACTATCCCAAATTATGTTGGTACACAAACATGATCGTCCGATAACCGTCACGTCTCTGTTGAAATGCACTTTAATCACTGCGCATGAGCGTGATCGTACGGTGACGGTTTATCGACGTGTTGGACAAACCTTATATCACAAAGACTGTTTTGAATAATTTTTGATATTATTTATCATTAAAAAAACAGGTTACTTTGTAATAGTTCAAAAACAAATGTAGATCTCAAAACGCGGTTTTTGCCTCTTCTAAACCTACAATAAAAAAACCTATCGTACTTTTAACTTTCTCGAAAAAATCTTGAAAATCCGAGATTTTCTTAAACAACGCTTTCTAGCTGGTGAACTACAAAGTAGCTGATACCGAAATTTAAAAGAGCTTTAAATTTTCTTTTAAACGAGTAGAGCTATTTGAAAGTTTCATTATTTATCATCTTTCCCCACCCTTATTATTGGAAATACGACAAAAAGTTCTCTACCAAACTGATGCAGAATTAATAAGAGTTTTTGCTGATGTTATCAAAGTTTTTCCTAATACTAGCCAGAGCTGTCAAAGTACTCTTAAATAGTACTTCAAGTACAAGTACCAAGTTTTTGTTTTTTTAAAAATTACTTCAAGTACAAGTACCAAGTATTCTTTAAAATCTACTTGCATTTTCAAGTAAATTGAAAAAGTACTTGAAGTACCACCCAAGTATTTTACTTGAAGTAAATCCAAGTACTTGAAGTAAACCAAAGTACTTGAAGTAAAACAAAGTACTTGAAGTCAAAAAAAAGTACTTGAAGTAAAACAAAGTACTTGAAGTACACCAAAGTACTTGAAGTAAACCAAAGTACTTGAAGTACATAAAAGTACCTTAAACTATTATAGAAAATATTGGTTTTTCCCAAGATGGGTTTGTCCCTGTTGTTGCCAACGAGTTGGCGTTGGCACCCGTTGGCATCCGATACATCTGTCAAAAACGAGTGTTTTCATATGGGTGCCTACAGCAGGTTGGCACCCAAATCCTATTCTTGGGAAATATTTTAATTTCCCATCAACACAAAATCAAGTCAGAACAACCTAACTTCAATTTTGATGTGGTTTCCATTTTATTAGTGAAAATTTTGTTTAAGTTGCCTATTAAAATACAGGGGTTTTGTTCAAATGAAGGTAATAATGAACGCATTCACAATACGAAATAGTTGGGGAACCGCTCCATCAAACGTCAAATCGCAACAATAGAATATTCTTGAACTGTCACGTTTTTGACATTTTCGGAAGTGATTTGGAAACTGTTTCGATCCTGAATGCGTTCGATAATAAAATTGTCATGAAAAATGGCTGTTACTAATCATTATTAAATATAACAAATTGGGTATTAAAATAAAGGATTTTTTATAAGGATTGATTTCGAAAAAAATCGGTGTTTTAACATCTCTAATTTTTTGTAATTTAAAAAATATCAAGTTAAATAATAAATAGTCTAAAACTAATAGTGTTTTACTTCAAGTACTTTTTATTTTCTTGAAGTACTTTCTTTACTTGAAGTACTTTTTTTTACTTGAAGTTCTTTTTACTTCAAGTACATCGTAATACTTCAAGTACTTAAATAAATACTTCAAGTAATTTACTTGCTCAAATCAAGTAAAAATCCAAGTATCTTCATAAAAACTAATCAAGTACAAGTACAAGTACCTCCTGATAAAAAGTACTTGAAGTAAAATACTTGAAGTACAAAAAAGTACTTCAAGTAAAATTTTACTTGAAGTACTTCAAGTTTTGATAGGTCTGATACTAGCTAATTCTGGCAAAAAAATAGATTTTTTAATTTACCGCTGCGGTTCGGCCATCTCACGGTAGTTTTAGAAACTTGGAAATAATTTTCAGCTATTTCTCTTAACTACTTTTACAAAAAATTAGTTTTCTCAACGCTGTGCAATAAATAGTTTTCGAGATACAGACAGTCTCGTTTCTTAATTGGACACCCAGTAACTGTTTTATTGAAATTAAAAGTGTTTTGATAAAATAGCGTTAAAAGTCTGCTTTTTTAAGATATGAACACTCTATTAACACTGCTAGTGATTTTTTTGAAAGTAATATATCCTGGGGTGGAATACAAGTAGCAGATTGGATAATGCATTGGGAAACCGATAGAGATGTGAGTTTAATTGAATTAAATTAATTATAAAAGAAACTAAAAAATAAAAATGGTAGAAAACGCTAGAACAGTTCTGTACAATTTTTAGGAAAGATTTCGAAGGGCCTATCGAAGGTACTTTGCAGCACCTTCACTAAGTCGCCTAAAGAAACTCGTAGCATCGGGTAACTTTGGCTTACTAATTGAAAGGATACCTGGAGGTGAGTACGAAATAGACTAGATGACTCTTCCTCTTATGTCATTTAAGACTACTAAAATACGTTAATAGCTACGCCTTAGGCCCTTGTGGAGTGATTCAAATTAAAAAATAATAAGTTTTTATTATTTGTTCTTTTTTCAGACAAATTCTAATTTTTAAATTCTCACAGCCCAATATCAGTTTACAAAGAATTTTGGGGATAAATTCGGCAATATAGGTTATTCTATGATACCATTTATATTTCTTATTTTTCATTGTCAGTCGGCAGTGTTTGACGTCAGTTGTAGCCAGTAACATAGCTATCGAAGTGTGGCAGTGCCCGGAGCCGCCAAGCTCATGGGGACCTTTTATTCCCCTAAGCAACCTTCAAAAGAGTTAATAAGTAAATATTCTAATCAAATAAAGTTTTTTTGTCTTTTTTGCCCCTTCCAAGCAAATCTTTAATGGCTCGAACTGAACTTGCAAACACGGCTTTAAGCGCAGCCATTAGTAAAAAAATGTTTTGTGGGGAATGCTTCTAAACGAATAATCCTGCATAATACATTACGATAAGAAGATACATATTCTTTTTTTACAGTCGCTAAAAAATAGGAAGTAGAATAAACCTTGGTATAAAATCACATAAACATTAAAAAAATTATTAGAAAATTATTGGGTAGTGATCATCAGTTTTAGAAGCCCGTTATTAATTATGACATTACATAATATCTTAGGTATGTTTTTGCACGAATTTTAAAGTAAAATGCAATTTTAATTTTTTACAAAATAACTAAAACATTTCAAAGAAAAGTTACGTTTTTGATCTTTTGTTTTAACTATTGTTGTTAATAATTACACTTTAAATTTCATAGACTTATTTTGATTACACGTAATTATTTAAATCGATATCAAAATTAATATTGTAATTCGTTTTTGCGCAAACTATGTGCAAATATGTCCAGATTATGTTAGTGCTCATAATATGTACTCTTAGGGTATCCCTGTTGCAAAGAAGTTTTTTTAGCCATAAATTGTATTATTTTTATTTAAATATTATCTTTAGTGTGTCGATACGCATTTTAAATTTTACGAAGAACAAATAAATTCTTACTTAGCTTCTTGCACACTTGATCTACATGTGCACCCCATTGATGTTTTGGGGTCCAAACAGACACCCAAAAATTTCAAATTATTCACCCGCTGCAGCAAGTCTTTAGTGTCCCTTAGCAAAAACACAACCTATTCAGTCCTTTTCTAGTTTAAAGGCAACCTATTAGCACAAAGCCACTCCTAGACTCTAACTCCCTCTAAAACCCACCAGCGCCTAGTCAAGATTGGGAGTTGTAAAGAATACTATTGTGCCATCAGCAAAGAGTGTATATTATTACTGACTCTCTCCTCTGACACCATCCCAACGAACACCACAGCTTGAGTCCTATCTGCTAGAAAT
This sequence comes from Listronotus oregonensis, assembly GCA_019359885.1. Lineage (NCBI taxonomy): Eukaryota > Metazoa > Arthropoda > Insecta > Coleoptera > Curculionidae > Listronotus > Listronotus oregonensis. The sequence goes on from JAHBCN010005125.1 coordinate 43,137, forward strand.
GATCCTGAAAACTCAATATTTTCATTTCGAAAGTTTATTAATTAGGGACTTTTTTGAACACAAATGAACCCATAACTGGCTAAAATAAACAGAAATGTATGCTCCAATTACAAAAAATACCATGTGGAATAAAAACTTGCTTTAGTTTCGATTTCGGACAGAACTGAAACAGAAACCGAGAATCGGGGATTAAAAATAGGTTTTATCAGGCACTGTCTTAAAATACTGGGCTGGGCAATGGGTAGTAATCTTGAACCAGGAACCAGAAAATTACTGCAGTACTCTGCACTACAGCTGGCGATGAGCAGCTTAAAATAAAATAGCTCTGCACTCTCACTTGCTCTCTAAAATATTTATATTTTAACCAGTTTAGATAGGGTCCCAGTTTTATTTTTGCCCTGAGGGTTGTGTAGCTTCGTATGGTTAACCCCGATTTTATATCTATCTCTCTTGTCCTCTTATCATAACAGCCAAGCTATGGTCGGTGGCGATACAATCACCAATGAATACTTTCGTAAAAATTTAAAACCTAATAACGCGTATTTTTAAAGTTTTCCGGAAAGCAGATATAAGTTTAAAGTGTTGGCATAAGAGTGCCGCAAGAGGTTAATCTTTTTTTTTTGTTTTGGGGGTTCTGGGGACGCTCTTTTTAAATTTTAGGATATTACTACTACTCCGTAGCACTACAACCCAGGGTGGGTTTTGGCTGACTTGACTATCTGCCTCCACCTGGAACGGTCATGGGTCATCTCTCTCCATTCTTGCTAGTCTACTCCAAGGATAGCCAGATCTTTAATGATGTTATCTTTCCATCTGAGCCTAGGTCTTCCCAGTGGTCTTTTTCCTGGTGGTGCTTCTTTGCACGTGCCCTGCCCATCTTAGTCTGCCGGACTTTATCTCCTGAATGATGTCAGGGCTTTGATATATTTGAGCAAGCTCAGCATTGCTTCTAATTTTACACTGGCCGGTTTCAGGATCTCAAACGGGGCCATATATAATGCACAGAATTTTTCTTTCAAACCTTCTTAGAAGCTCTGTGTCGCGAACTGTCAGTGTCCATGTTTCACTGGCGTACGTTGCTACTGGACGTATTATTTTGTGATAAATTACGGTTTTGGCTTTTCTCGTGATAAATTTTGATTTTAGTAGCTTTTGTACTGCAAATGAGCATTTGTTTGCTTGTGTGATTCGATGCTTAACTTCTTCTTGCATTCTATTGTCTGCCGTTATCACTGCGCCCAGGTATTTGAAGGTTCGCACATGCTCAAAGTTGTAGTCGCCCATTGTGATGTTCTGCTTGACTCTGTCACGGGCGGGGTTGCGGAAGACATGCATGTTTTGGGTCTTTCCTTCATTTATTCGTAGCCCTATTTTTTGAGCTTCTTTTTCAATCTTTATAAAGTTTTCCATCTCCTAATGCACCTATGTCATCTGCATAGGCTAAAATAAGTTTGGGTCTACCTGGTCCAAAAATCTCTGCCTTCACCGATGCTGTTCTTACCGCTTTTTCTAGTGCAAGGTTAAATAATACCGGTGACAACGCATCACCCTGTTTTAGTCCTCTGTTAATACAAAATGCTTGGCTGTACTCACCATCGATTTTGACGCGGCTCTTTGCCCCCTCTAGGCACGCTCTACACAGTCGAATCAGCTTGTGCGGGATACCAAGTTCTTCCATTGCTTCCCACAATCTTACTCTAATAACACTGTCATATGCTTGTTTAAAGTCTATGAAAAGGGTATGTAAGCTTTTGTTAAACTACCAACATTTCTCTAAAATCTGACGGATAGTGAAAAGCTGGTCAGTTGTAGATCTTCCGCTTCGAAAGCCGCATTGGTAGTCTCCGATAATCTCTTCGGTATATGGAGAAAGACGTTGGAGCAGAATGTTTGAGAATACTTTGTAGGCGTGACTCAATAGGGCAATACCTCGGTAGTTTTTACACTGCATTTGGTCCCCTTTTTTGTGGAGTGGGATGATAACACCTTCTTTACATTCGTCGGGAATGATTTCTTGATTCCAAATCTGTTGCACGAGGCTATGAATTTGTATGGCTAAGTCGTTCCCTCCATGTTTTAGACTTTCTGCCAAGATATTATCTCGGCCTGTCGCCTTGTTATTTTTAAGTTTCCTAATGGCTCTAGTTGTCTCCTCCATGGATACGGGCAGGATATTAACCTCTGCTGTTTGAAATACAAGACTCGAGTTCTTCCTGTACCGGTCTGTTAAGAAGTTCATCAAAGTAGCGCTCCCATGTGTCCAGGACTTCTACTTTGGACGCAGTGACTGAGCCATCGCTACGTCTTAGCATTGTGGCACTCCTTGGGCGGAAACCCTTTTTATGCCCCTTTACTTCCTTGTAGACTCTCCTTCCATTATCCTTGTGGAAGTCGGCCTGTATGTTAAGTACTTTTTCTGTCTCATGTTCTTTCTCTTTTTCCTAATCAGTTTACGTAGTTCTGCTCTTACTTCCTTAAATCTAGTTATCGTCGGCTCTGATGGGCTATGAAGCATTTTGATTCGTGCCTCCCTTTTAATGGCACTAAGATTTTGGCACTCGTCATCGAACCAGCGGTTCCGCTTAGGTTTTGGTTTAGGGCCTAATACGTTTACGTTTGCTTCTACGATGCTTTCCTTTAGGTGCGTCCAACTCGATTCTATGCTGTCAGCTGCTAAGTCCCTCTGAGAATTTTTGCTTGTAAGCTAGGCAAATTTGTGGGTTTCTTAGTTTACTTGTGTCGTATTGAACCTCTAATTTGGGTTTATTGTTTTTCATTGAAGAGATGCGGGTTCTTACTTTTGCCGCTACCATCGGAGTGTGCTTCGGCCCCTCTGTCATGTAGGCTGTTGATACCCGCAACTAGGTGTGCTGCAGGCTCTTTTCCAATTTTTGCGTTGTAGTCACCCAATACTATAAGCATATCTTGTTTGGGTATCTGATTAACACCTGCTTGCAGAGTATCATAAAACGTGTCCTTTATGTCATCTTGTGATTCTTCTGTTGGTGCATATACGGATAGCAAACTAAGGTTGTGCGGTTTGCCTTTCATCCTTATGTAGCAGATTCTTTCGTTGACCGGCGTAAATCCAATAACTTCATTCACCAGTTGTTCTTTAATGGCGAAGCCTGTCCCATTTACGTGCCTTGCCGCGTGGCCACTATAGAAAATGGTATAGTTCCCCATTTTGACGTTACCTGACCCAGTCCATCTGATTTTTGAAGTGCCGTTATATCCATGTTATACTTTTGGAGAGACTGGACGGTTACTGTTGAAGTGCCTGGTCTATACCAGCTTAATACATTCCATGTTCCAATATTCAAGTCCTTACTTCGTAGCTTGTGTCGTCTTCTTATTTCTGTCCGGTTCCGAGGCAAATGTTTCGGTTTCTTAACAGCGGATTTTTTACGGGGTTAGGTTGTTAGCCTAACGCCCAACCCTCCTCTTTTCTCATCCGAGCTTGGGACCGGCAAAGGCAGAGTTTTTAGGATATTATTTTAGTATATTTAATATACTTTATTAAAATCGACTTGCGACTCGCTATGTTTTTCCATAATATAACTTAGTACACTTTCGGCCGAGTGATGATCGCGTTTAGCAATGGACTTAGCAATTGTTAAAAGTTAACAACGGTTTAAAATGTTTAACAAAACGCCATTGTCAGTGTTATTCAGTGATTTTAGTAGGCAATCTGTCAAAATCTGATATTTTGTTCTAAACCGTTGTTAACTTTTAACAATGCTAAGTCCATTGCTAAATTAAACAACGCGATCATCACTCGGCCGTTTGTTTTTAATAGCAAACCACATGTACTAGCTTTTTTTATTTTAAAATTAACATATATATATATTTTTTTTTTCATTGAAGAATAATACATTTTTGATCTGCTAGGAAATTTCAGTGCTTCTTGAATTTTTGTTTGTTGGGATAATCAGGCAAAAATTACGAGAGTTAAAGTATACAGAAATCCCAAATTCGCCATAAATCAACTTACTAGGTTTTCCTTTTTCAGGGAAGAATAGGTCATTGGGGTCTGTATTTTAAGACATCTTTTGCTTTGGTATTCGGGTTTGAGTTACGTAAATAAAATTACTGTTTTATAATTGCAGATCATTATCATTTTCCCTTTCCGTCATTGGAGCAGTCAAAAGATTTAAGATTAATGAAGGAAGATATCCACATGGAATACTCGGTATTACTTCTTCGGAAAAGCTCACCTTTAATTCCCCTACTAGATAACTTTATATTTAGAGTGAGCGAATCAGGTATAATTTCTTACTGGTTGGATGAAGTAAGTATTAAAGTTAAGGAATTAGTTTCAATTATTAATCAAACCTCTTTTAACTTTTACACTGAATCAATAATATGTAGTATATTGTAATCATAATTCCTTTATGGCCAGTTGCGCCAACATTTTTAAGAAACCCTTAAGTAAGGTTATTCTTAAATCTCCAATGTAGCCATTCATGTTGCTTGTTTGGCTATTTTAAGGATTACCTTGTGCTAAGGGTTCAGCCGGCCATTGGAATAACATATTTAAGTTTAGTTTAAGTAACTTTTTAAAGTAAGTCATAATACTAACTTTAAACAATTTTTATGGGACTTTGAAAATAATACCAAAGCTTTTAATAAAAGTTGTAAGATTTACACAAAGAGAATTATTTAAAGTATTCTTATTGAATGAGTAGGTTTACAACGTTTTTCAAGTATCCCTAAATCAATAATAATTTATAAACCATTTAAAAAAAAAGTAGCAAGACATGTTCTTTTGTTTTTGTTATCTATATAATACCAAAGGTGGTAAAGATCGGTCTTTTTTTGCCCATCATATTTGTGAAAATTCAAAGTTTTAATTTAGACATTTAATAATTAATATTGTCATATGTTGAAGTATCTTTATTTACATCTACAATGAACTAATGAAGAAATCAGATTGGCAAGTGCAAAAAAAACTTTAAACTAGTCATTTTTATAAAAATGTTTGCCATTTTACACGTTTATTTATTTTTTATTTTAAAAAATTATATGATGCGCCTTGTGCACCAACACATTTTTTTATTATTAATATTACAGTTAATAAGCTTATAAACCAGCATTTAGTTATTTTGGTGCGTTGAGCGCATCATGAATTTTTTTAAAATAAAAGATCAAAAAACGTAAAATGGCAAAAATTCAATAAAAATAGCAAGTTGAGGTTTTTTTTTGTACTTGCCATTCCGTTTTCTTTTTAACAAATCATTATAGATGTTAGTTAAGATCCTTGGACTTATTATAAATATATTAAAATGGCCATTCTTTGACCCATCTTTTTACCACTTTTTCTTGTACTTATATTAAAAAGTAAGCCAACTAGAAATTTTATCTGATCTGTATTTAAACACTTCTTTATCTAATCTTATAACCGAAAAATGGCAATTGGAAAGAAATTTTAGGTAAAAACATCCAAACTGTAAATATTTAATATTTTTAGGTCTTAAAAACCCATATATATATATGCTACTATATTTGTTATTAAGTATAATATATCATAAAAAATATATTAAAAGTTTACATTTAATAGTGATATAATCAACTAAACACGTTGCCAGTATCAAACAGTATAGCCTGTTCATGATGAAATAATTGGTTGCTAACTCAAAGGCATCATACTTGACGTTGGTTTAAAATTTACTAATAAAGGCACTCCACCATTTTGTCAAGGAAATAAGAATACTAAATAAATACTACGCATTCTAAGTTTCAATTTTATTACTTTCTCTCGACAGATTAAATTGTGCTGCATTGTTCAAAATTTAAATTTTTAATAAACTTATAACCATTATATATTATTTTTTTAAATTAATTTTCAATTCATATTTTAGGCATCAAGATTAGCATTGAATCAAAGTTCTCAGCTGGCAATTAAGCAACTATCACATTATAACAGCAACTTTCATCCAGTAAGGGTCCTAAGGCTTGGACATGTAGCAGGAACGTTTTCTATCTTAATTGCAGGAAACATTATATCATTAGTGATATTTTGCGTAGAGTTATTTGTTCACTCAAAGTGTACTCGGGGCAAGGTCGCCAGTAGAGGTGCTTAATCCCTTATCCATTAGGTCACCGACACCGGATAATATTAGGGCTTAAATAGAAGTTTAAATCACACCACTCCATGTTAGATCTTATGTTTAAGGTAATAATTATTTATTAAAATATGTTCGGAGATGAGATAACTTTATGTTTAGCCGCAAACTTGGTATTACAATTTAAACATCTATGAACTGAAGATGAGGTAAAGCTCAACTGAAAACATATCTTCATGACCAATTAATAAATTTAAAATTAAGCACAAAAAGAAAGACTTTTTTTTAATGTAAGACTTTGTTGAAAAATAAAATGAAGAAATAAATAGGAATAAAAAATTTTAGAACTTTTTTATTAACTACCCTATCAGCTCTTTTATAGTATAATATAACTCTAGCTTAGGCAGAGTAACATTAGTAAGTTTTTTTCCTTAAACTTTCCATGCATATACGAAAGACACTCTTCAGAAAAATTTTGATGACGAAATCTAAAAATATAAAAATGGCCTCGTTCCCTCCATGCTATTACTTCATCAAAAATTGAGATGTAAAAGAGGACTAAATTTAGTTTTTACTCTAAACAGTAAAAAAGAAGAAACAATAAACATTATTTTAAAAACTGGATAAGTGTTAACAATAACATTATTTTGAAAAACCTGGACGCCAAAAATGTTAGTATATTTATATAAATTTTTCCTGGTAGCTTCCTCTGTGGACAACTTTTTACAATCCCCAAAGTTCTGGTTTCCCACCCTCTTGTGGCCGGAGTTCACTTAAAATATGTTTTACACACAACTTTTGTTTTTCATTCCCAAAGTTTTTCCTTTTTGTGGTTTTGATATTTTTAAGAAAAAAAACATGCCGCCGGCCCCCCTTTCCATCAATTTGCACTTCAGCGCTAAAAGCACAGAATTTTGAAGTGTTAAGGAGTAGAAAAAACAAGTTTTCTTAAACTTTTATTTTTACAAGGTATTACAAAAAATGTGAAATAACCATCTTGTCTACTTTTTTCTATAGAATATAAAAGAATACACAGGTCCACAAGAAAAAGTGGTGTGAGCTTGTTGTCAGACCAAGATTTTCTGGCGTATTTTTTTTTGCTGAACACGAATCTGAAGTCAAAATTGGGGGTCAAACAGCAAAAATCAAAAAACCCCAAAAAAGCGACAGGGTATATTAACCGGCAGAAACCTGCTACCACTAACTGTTGGGACTACCACTACATAAACTATAAAAGATACAAAAATTTTCATAAAACAAAAAAGAGAGCTTTTAAAATTGTCCATAAAAAAGTTATATAAACATTTTTAAAGGGATTATTATAGAATATTTATAAAGGATTAATATTTTTTGGGGACATAAACGGAAAATTTAAATTACAAAATTTCAGAAAAAACAAATGGAAAATTTTTTAGTCCAAAAAAGAAATTGTTTTTGATTATACCTTGAAAAATATGGTATTTAGAGAAAAAGGTTATATAACTTAAATCAAAGGTCTTGTAAAAATACATAGTTCATATTTTATAAAGTTTTGTGTAACTTTTATAGTTTTTTAAGATATTAGCGTTTTAAATTAAAAAAAAAAAAAAAAACACGTTAATATCTGAAATTACGCCTTTTTTCGATTTCGATTATTTGCTGTTTGACTCCCAATTCCGACTTTAGATTCGTTTTCAGCGGAAAAAAATACTCCAGAAATTCCTAGTCAGACACCCAGCACACACCACTTTTTTTGTAGGCCTGTGTTATCAAAATTAAAACAAAAAGAATACCAGGTAAAATTAACTTTTCGTTAATAACACACTTTATTTATTGGTTTGTTTTTAAAAAATATTTATTTTTGAATATTATTTAATAAGTAGGATTTTCTATTTATTTTTAGGAACAACAAAATAAATTTAATTTTATGTTTCACTTGTTTTAATATACATCAAAAGTGGTAACAAACGCTAGACTTTGACAGAATGTTGACTTTTTGTGTATTGACATTTCAGGTATTTATTTCTATAAGATTTAAAATATTAAATTTAGACTTTAATTTGAATTATAAACATTTTTTTTATAAATACCGATACTTTCCTCCTGAAGCATATTTTAATTTTTATTAACGTTATCAATGTATTGCCGGCAAACAGCGTAAAAAGCCCATTTGATTAATAAAAACTAACCTAAAAATAGGCTATTACACAGCTTGCCGGCAATGACAAATTTTGGTGTTTGACACCATCATATATCTAATCTTGTTCTTAACATACTTTCTAAATTTTTTGGTTAAAAAATATAAAATGGCAACTTTTAGAAAGGCCTTTGAATCTAAATTTGTATTTGTTGCCAACTCCTATATATTTTTGTAAATTTTTTAAATCTCTTGAAGCATGACAATGTATATTTAAAGAAATAAAGAAAAAAGGGGATTTAATCAAATAAAAATGTAATTTTAAAAAATTTCTTTTAATAAATAGGTAGGATTTACATTTTCTGACTTTCTTTGCTTGACTTAATTCTATAACATATAAAAACTAAAGCAATTTTAGTATGAAGTAAAAATATTATTTTATAAAATAAAACATTTTTGTAAATTATAAGAAAAAACAAATAATCTTAGATAACCAACTTTGTACAAAGTAATTAAATTGAAACTGACGGCCTCTGATTTGAATTGACATAGTGGTACAGGACAACCAAGAGGAAGAGGACAATTCCCAAGGCATTGGAAAGAACTGCTAAGTGCACATCAGTGAACATTCTAAAAGAAGAAAAAAATATATATTTATCACTAGACTAAGAACTAATAAAAAAGTACTAAAAATTGTAACTATACTTGGTTCATTTCTGATTTAAAAAATTATAATATGTACATATTTTTAAATGCTTCTTCGTCACCCGCCACTGTTATACCGATAATACAGTCTTCTATATTAAAAATCAACGGTCGTTAAATGTTTTGTATCAAGTATAAACGTCAGTGTTTTTGTTACTTAAATTTTAATTTTTTTAATCTTTATTGGTTTAAATAGTTTATTTTTGATATGAAAACGATCTAAGTGCCTTGTGTTAGACAGGATAAAACTGTATGGAGGGGTTATTTCCAGGAGGTAAGCTCAATAAGGCTTGTATTTTATAAATTACTGATTTTAGGGTTAGGTTTTGTGTTTTTGCAAAGTTCTCTTTAAAAAGTCATGATCTGGATTAAAATAAAAGGAGGCATAAAGACTTAAGGTAGATTAAATCGTACTTACGTGATTTTTGTGTATTGGAGTAAGTAGGGCTGGCTTTTTAGCTATTTTTCGTAGATTTACGTGGCAGAGAAACACTTTACACCGGTGAATTATCTTTTAAGTTCAAATTTTTGCCACAATCGCCACGTTCGCATTTAGCGTGAGGCACACGCACACTGTTCAGTTTGTCGAAATACCCATAGTCAAAAAGTCGTGTTTTAACTGATGTAAAAATCGTTAAATTTACTGTGCATCTTTTTACAATAATTTTTTTCAATATAGTTAATTTGTTTTTTTACCCTAAAGCATAATTCAATAATATATTCTTATATTGCAAAATTTATTTTGTTGGCGCCATCTGTAAATATGCCTTTATACTTGTGAATTCAGAGAATTGATTTACGCTTTGTAAAATAGAGAAACCCATACTGGTTCTAGTTAGTTTTAGCTTACGCGGATAGATGTCGCTACGATGTTCAATTTCAAATTTTTAGTATAAAACTACAAGTTACAGGGTCACTTCAAAAGGATGTTTCTTTAAATTTAAATACTAATAAAATAAGCGGTTGTATCATATATTTTTATAATTTTCCCTCAAAAAAAAATAAATAAACGTTTCTGATTTAAATTAAAAGATAGAAAAAAAACTTTTAATAGCTATTATCAAGGGTATTAAAAAGGGTTTAGATCATCAATCGCCAATTAATTTCCGAGTTAGCTACAATATTTTTTTGGCGATTATTTTGTCATTTTATTGTAAAAATCATAATATTTTTCGAGATGTATTTTAGTTTTAGGCAACTAAATTGACAGATGTTTTAAAGGTTTTTATTTAAATGACAAGTTTATAAATAGACTTAATGTCTAAATATGTGTATTTTTAGTTGTCTATACTATAATCGTTGATTAAAAGAAAATCATGCATTAATAGGGCTATTAATGCATGATTTTGTATACGTATAAAACTCATTAATAAAGGATTGCCGAAAAAGTTGTAATCGGGTAAATATGTCTTGCTTTTGTTTTTAATGGGTAGAAACCACAATAAATATATAAAATTAAGGTTAGATGTTAACTAAAAATTTATAAATACATTAACATTTTATTACACATAATATATCCCAAAAAGTTGTTGTGTTTCATTTACTGCAAATTTCCAATTAAATAAAAATAAGCATTTAAATTTAAAAATTATTAAAACTCTCTTAAAATTATTATCTTCTAGAAAACTTTTTAAATTGCGTATTATTTTCTTAAATTTTAAAAGTATCACAAATAACACGCTTTATCCCTTAAGTTAGCTTTAAAATAATTGCAATAGTCTACAGTATTTCTGCAAAAGTGGTTTGCGAAAGGCAAATTTAATGATCCAAAAGGGGTGCTTGTTTAGAGTATACGATTTACAAAAGAAAATTCAAGTTTTTGCGTTAAAAACATTTTTTAACACTAGTCCAGTCACTAAAGGTAAAAATAGGGTATTAGCTCCGAAATCTTTTTTAATTGCATCTATTGTTTTGAAAATTTAAAAATAACCTCATCTTACCCTTCACTTTAAACGTTATATACCCGCAACTTGAGCTTTTTCATTTATCTGAAAACCATTTTATAAGCAATTTTACAGGGTATAGTGTCAGGAAAGCTTTAATCCTTTTTAACTTTTGGTTTTAGAGAGTTTTAAACTTAAATGACAAGGATACTCCTCGCACGCAAATGCAGCTTAATTTTTCTTCAAAAATATGAGCCACCCATCTTATTTACATCATAACTCACTTAATCTTTTTTCTAAAGACTTTTACCTATGCTTATTTTAATGGTCTTTTTGGGTACTTAAATATAGGTTTTAAATTTTCCAAATTTTTTTTGTTTTCCCTTTATTTAACTTTTAAATCTTGAAATAAATTTACGGCAAACAAAGAACCGATTTTAAAGAGGCATTACTCGCTAAAAAATGTCTTTGTTTTTTTCATAAACTTAATTTTAGGTAAGTATGATTTTTTAAAAATGCAAGGTTTTACGAAAAACCGTTAAAAACATGTTTTTTATCGACATTTTAAATCAGTAATAACTCAAATAGTATTGGGTTATCAAAAATCTTTGTACTACATTTTTTGCTTAAAATTACTTTAGTTGTCGATTTTTGGGGTTATCTTTAATATTAAAATTTACACTTCGAGAAGGGGTTGCATCTACCCCCGAGGTGGAAGCGCGTATCGGCACAATTAACTTTTGTTATTTGTCATTTTAGAACTACTTTCAAAAAACAACGTTCAGTGACTGGACTACACAGAAAGCATAAAAATACACAAATTTTGCGCAGAAGTATACATATCTTGTGTATTTTTTATTTTTTATAAATATGTTTAATAAATATATAGTAAGTCAAAGTGTATTAAAAATAGGACTTTTTATCAGATTACTTTTTTAAAGATCCAACGGTTCTGTCACACTTCTTACCGGGTACATAATAGTTTTTTAAATTAATGACATTTCAGGCATTGTTGTTAATGTCTTTAATTATGGTAATAATTATGTAGTGTGAAATAAATCTCATAAAAATGCAATCTATACAAAAGGTTTTATAATACAATGTTATGTAGATTGTCAAGTATCATACCTTCACGTCGTGAAACAATTTAGCAAAAAAAGGGGGTTGGGGGATTTTTTAATTTTTTTAATTTTTTACTTAGGGGGCCCCCCATGATCTTTTTAAATTTTCCCCCCACACATTTCCCGGGGGTTTTTTGGGGGCCCCCAAAAACATGAATCGGGAGTCGAATTTTTAAAAAATTAGTAGTCCAAAAAAATGGTTAAAAACAATTTGGGGTTAAAAAAAAATTTTTTTAATTTTTTTTTTTAAAATTTTTAAACGAACTGTTTTTTTTTTAATTTTCCCCCCCGGGGAAAGGGGGGAAAAAAATTTTTTAAAATTTTTTTTTTTTCAATTTTGAGGAAAGGAAACCCAGAAAAAAAAAAAAAAAAGTTGTAGAACGAAAAATTTTAAAAAAAATGATTTTTTTTTTTTTCCTAAAATTTTAACAAAAAACAGCAATTTAAAAAATAAAAAATTTTGGGAAAAATTTTAAAAAATCATAGTTTTTTATTTTTTAAAAAAATTTAAAATTTTTTAAAATTCCCCGGAGTTTTTTTTCCCCTAAATTAAATTTTTTAAATTTTAAAAAAAATTTTAAAAAACCTATGAAAATTTTTTTTTTTTAAAATTGCGTTTTTTGCTTCTAGCCCCTATCTCGTTAATTTTTTTTGGAAAAAAAAAGTTAAAAAATTTTTTTTTAAAAGTTCTCAATTTTTTTTAAAAAATTTTTTTTGGGGTTTTCCTTTTTTAAAAATTTTAAAAAAAAATTTTTTAAATTTTTTTTTCCCCCTTTCCCCCGGGGGAAATTAAAAAAAAAAATTCGTTTTTTTAAATTTTTTTTAAATAACATATATCAAAATTTAATTTTAACCAAATTGATTTCACATTTTTCTTGATATATTTTTTTTTGAACGCCCCCTGGGGCCCAAAACCCTTTAAAAACCCCAAATTTTTTTAAAATTTTTCCTTTTTAAAAATTTAGTTACACCAAAAGTGGAAATTTTTATAATAAAACAATTATCATGTTTTAGAATAAAATTATTTTTACGTTTATTTAGTCATTATTTTTAAAAAAAAAAACACATTTTTTAAATTTTTTAAAAGTAACTAAAATTATCTAGGGATTTTTAAGCAGTTGAACAGGGTTTTTCTTATAATTTGGTATGCTTTTAAAGGTATTATTTAAAGAAATAATAAAGTCGTTTTCATAAAAGTTTTAGGATTTTTTATAAAGATTTTAGATATGAAATTTAGAAAAATAACTAACGATCAGAAAATAGAAAATTCGGGAATAATATTGTTTTAAAAATAAAATTCCCTGTACTTCATCGCAAATATAAATTTTTTCGTTTTTCCCTTTTTGCAAGTATATAATGAAAACTGTTGGAGATACATCACTAACCAAAACGTTGTGTAACAATTAACAAATAAAGACAATGGAGACAATTAGTGCTATTGAAACCATAACATAGCATAACACTTTCAATTTGTTTTTTTTATTGTAAATCGTATTTTCCAAAAACTTGTATTTACAATTTTTTCACAAGAGGTTGGATTACACAGCCCCACCAAAAACAGTGTCGAGATCCGTGGGCCATGCTATTCCCATGTATTTTTCGACGCTAAATTTTGAACCCGGGGGGGAAAAAAAAACCCCCCAAAATCTGGTTTTTGGGGCCCCCGAGGGAAAACTACCCCTAGAAGGGGTAGAAGATGGACTTAAACCATGGTATTCCAGTGAACTTTTCAACGCCTGACCCGAATTTGTGGTCAAATAGTTTTTCCTCTACTGAAATTCAACCTTTAGGACCAAAACTACCCCTAGGGAGAGGTGGAAAATTGATTTTTGCAGTGGGGTCGCAAGGGGGTACTTTTGTACTTTCAACGCTGGGCTTTAATTTGTGATCGAAAGTTTTAACCCTACTAAAATTCACCCCCCAGGACCCAAAATACCCTAGGTAGGGATGAAAAAAACGAGTTCCGGGCGCCGGGGTGCAACGGTGGTATTTCGTACGTTAACGCGGACGAATTTGTGATCGAAAACTTTTTTTCCCACTGTAATGCATTCTCAAGGGCCAAACTTTAGGGGGGGGTGGAAAAACGAGGTTTGGCGCCAGAATGAATGGTGGTATTCTTTGACTTTTTAACGTTGGATTCAAATTGTGATCAACAGGAAAAAACCCCGACCACTAATTCGGGTCTAGCGTTGAAAAAATACATTGGGAAACCATGGTTGATCATCTGGGATCCAGAAATAGTCTTTCTTCCCCCGTTTGGGTGGTTTCCGGCCTTTGGGGGCCCAAACCCCGAGGATTTTTTGGGGGATTCGGATTTTCGTCAAAATAATGGGAGATCGGTCCGACCCAGGGTCCGACCTTTTTTGTAGGCTCTTTTTTGGAAAATCCCAAATTTTTCTGAACAAAATCCCAAATACTTTATTGTTCCTTTTATTGCTTTGGTATTAAATTTATTACTAATATGATCAAGGTTTTTTAAATATTTTTAAAAATATGTTTTTACATTTTTTTAGGAATCAAAATGTACACGCTTCCGCCCCCTCCGTTGTTCAGTTTCACGAATTCCCAAAAAAATTAGTTTACCGTACCAACCCAATTTAAAAAACGAAAGGGTCATGCAGAAGTCTTTATTCCAAAGATGGTGGCTGGGTTTGCAGTAGTACCACATTCAGGCTTTTTCGAAG
>JAHBCN010005126.1:0-57755 GCA_019359885.1 Listronotus oregonensis
TAAAAAAAAAAGTTTTTAAAAATCACCACAACAAAATATTAACAAAGACAAAACACACGCTCTTTGAAAGTATCTAAGTATTTTACCGATAGAAATTTAACTAATTTATTTAAAAACAACGCCACTATCATTATGAATATAATAACATACAAGAACAAAATCGCAGGAGTTTTTAGAAAAAGAAACTATATCATTACCTTTAACCATTGGATATCACCTACTCATAAAATAAAACACCAAAAAAATATTAATTACCAACCCATATTAACCAGACAGAATTCGAAATACCTTAACACATCTGTAAGGAATACCCATCGGACCAAGCAACAGAATATGTCCCTAAGGACGATTACCAGATCTTAAAACTTCCATATAGTCCAGGAAACAAACCATTTTGCCTCTCAATTTTTTCAAAATGCATAAAATGGCTTGAAAATTTATCAGTAGGTAGCGAATAGTCCAAGGACCATCATGCCGAAGGCTGCCTTTACCTTGAGGGTGGATGCCAAACCATCTCGGGGGTGGATTTTTTTTTATATTTTGACTACAGAAATCCATAGAAAAATTATATCTAAGCAAAAAATGTTTTTTGCATTTTTTTGGAAAATGCATACTTTTCGAGTTATTCGCAATCAAAAGTCGGAGGTTTTCGTCGATAAAATCAAAAATGCACTCAAAAAATCAAAATTTTTTAATGCAAAAATCTTCGAAATCAACCCCCTAACTAGCACCCTAATTAAAATGAGTCGTAGCCCTTTTTTTAATTCTCTATATCTATGTATCATAAATATATTCAAAAATTTTAACCGATTTAAATTGATTAATTTTGAAAAAAATGGAGCTGCAAGTGAAAGTCAAATTTCAAAATTTTTATAAAAAATGACCTTTATTTTAAAATAACTTAAAAACTAAGGGAAATAGGTAAAAATTACTTGAGTATTAAATTGTAGCTTTTTAAATTACAAACATTTTGCTTTTTTTAAAATTTACTGTATGACGAAAATTAAGTGAGATATAAACGTTTAGAAAAAAATTAAATTAGTAATACTTTTGAGCTGTCAGATTTTTTAATTACAACTCTGTGACAATATGTTAATTTTTCTAGGGTAAACAATTTTTTTTAATAAATTATAATAAGGGTTAATTTTCAAGGGTAAAATTAAATAATGTTTAAAAGAAATAAAACACTTATTTTTCAATTTATATGAGCCTAATTTTATGTGACTTAAGCTTTAATATGAATGTTTTAAAAGTTTTTGCAATAAGGGGTAGTTTTTACCCCTAGAAAATAAAAAGCGACCTTTAGCATACTGAAGATTTTGAAGAGGAGAGTAAGTTAAGCTCAATCGCAAATTTTATGCAAAACACTGTGATAATATAATAATTTTTTAGGATAAATATGTATATTTTTTAATGATAATAAGGGTTGATTTTAAAGGCTAAAATATTTCATTGATTGATTTTCAAGGGTTAAAATATATTAAATAATGTTTTAAAGAACTAAATACTTATTTTCCAATTTATATGAGCCTAATTTTATGTGACTTAAGCTTTAATATGAAATTTTGAAAGTTTTTGCAATAAGGGGTAGTTTTTACCCCTAAAGAATAAAATCGACCTTTAGCATAATGAAGATTTTAAAGAAGAGGGTTAGTTAAGCCTAATCCCAAATTTTCATGCAAACCATTGTGATAATATATTAATTCTTTAGGTTAATAAATATATATATTTTTAAATCATCAAAGTTGATTTAAAAGGGCTGAAATATTTCAAATAATGTTTCAAACATACAAAATACCACTTTTTTAACTTACTTGAGTCAAATTTTAATCAACTTAAGCTTTAATGTATAGTTTTATAGGTTTTAGCAATAAAGGGTAGTTTTCACCCCTAAAAAATAAAGAGCGCCCATCGTCATAATATAGATTTTAGAGAGAAGGGTAAGTTAAGCTTAATTCCAAATTTTCATGCAGATCTATGCATTTTAAAAAAATTGCGAGGTTTTGCACTTTTTATAGCTTTGTTTTCTGAACTAATAGTAATGAACTCATGAACATATCTATAATTAAAATTGTTTTAATTTCCAAACCAATACTGGAATACACTACGACTTTTGCCGAAAATTCCGAACATTATATCCAAATAATAAGAAAAAGCAAATAAAATTATTTTATTTACCACGATTTTAGTAGTAAAAGCCATAGAAGTCATTAAAAAAAGACTAAATGAAAATAATATCCTTTTAGCAAAATGACAATAAAAATGCAAGTAAAAAGTTTTAGCCTGTTTCCTTTACAATTTATACTTGTAACAGAAATATTTCTTATTTATAAAGGATGAATGAACTCCCAATGGGCTTTTTTTTATTTTTTCATTACTTTAAAGAGTCAGAGTAAATGACAAAGAATATAAAACATTTCTGGTTAGAAATCTATAATTGTAGACCTTTTATTAAGGTTTGTTACTTTGATATACAGGGTGATTCATGAGGAAATGTCAATACTGCAGGTACGTACTCAGGGTCCAAAAATAAGCATAAAAGTCTATACACATATGGGTCCGCAAGGCCTTCGTTTCCGATATACAGGGTGTTAAAATTTTTATTTATATTTTTTTTATATTTTTTATTTTTTTTATCTTTTGCTAAACATAATTTAAAAACGAGATTATTAAAAATTAAAATACATATCGTTTAATTATACATTTTATTATTTTTTTTAAATTTTGCTATAATAAAATCAGATGCGTGTCATGCGAGGTATTTTTTTTAAATCGAAATATCTAGAAAACGGTTGCTTATATCAACTTTTAACAGGTATACCTTTTTGACGTAAAAATGACAAAACAGTTATTTAATTTACTTAAAAATGTAATACAGTGCCGTACCAAAAAGTTGTGATTGTTCAAAATAGTAAAAAGGCGTGTAGGTGGCTCCCCCTACAAGTAAGAGCCGTACTAAGATAAGATTCAAATCCGTCATACCAAAAAACCCCGGATACCAAATTTTACTCTAATATTTACATTATCATAGATTTTATTTAAAAAATAGAAAAATTAAATAAAAACTTTAACACCCTGTATTTCGGAAACGAGGGCCTTGCGGACCCATATTTGTATAAACTTTTGGGTTTATTTTTGGACCCTGACTACGTACCTAAAGTATTAACATTTCCTCATGAATCACCCTGTATATCAAAAATCTTTAATGCATCTACAAATTTTATCTATATTCTGCTGTTACTGTTTTAGTGTTTATCTGTTTGCCATTATTAACCCATGTTTCAATAAAATGGATATCAATAAAGATATCGGCAATTTTCACCGACAATTCGTAATGTATTGTTTTTGTTGATTTTAGATAAACATAATACAAATTTTATTTTATAGGGGTACACTATGTTTTTTTAACGTAATATGTATGGTTTGATAGATCCCCTTATTCTATTAATTTAACTACTACTAACTACTAGCAATGGCAATTGTATGAGTTTTAATAGCCAAGATCTTCTAGAAAACAAACAATTCCTATTTTTTTTTAAATGATCCAATTGTGTAATAAATCTTTTTGGAATAAGCATAATTTCTAAAATTTTCCAGTCGTGATTCAAAAGTTAAAGATTTTTCATTCTTCTTTTCTAAATGCAAAAATGGCTTGTGTCACAAGATGAACCCGATAAAAATATACCAGTCTAAGATTCAAATAAGGGACGACCTTCACCTTTCTGCCAACCGGATGAAAATAATGTTTTATCAGTTATAGTATGTAAACAAATATATTGCGAATGGGTTGTCTAAAAAATTATAGTCAAGGGTTTGATTAAATAAAAAAATACTTTTTTTATTCGACCTGTAAGTACTTATATACCATTAATTTTTTTCTTTAATTTTTTATAATTATCCGGTTAAAATAGACCTTCACCCTTGCATAAATTTCCAAGAAGCTAAAAATTTACATAAACGTTAGGGTACCATTATCATAAAATTAAAAAAAGTCCCCATTGATCCCAAGTGTGCAAAAATTTTATACAAGGTAAAAGTTTCTAAAAATGAGTTTTTTTAGATTTTTTTAGCGAAACGGTTAGTCTAATGATAATGATAAAAATAACTTTAGCAAAAATTGTAGAGTATGCAATTGTCTTCAAAAACTATACTTATACTTTTTTTCCTGAAATTTACCATTTCTGAGAAAAAGCCATTCTAAAATTTACTAAAGTTTTATTTCTTATACTAAGCCCACGTTTCAACGCCACCTGTGAGGTAGTGTATTTGACTTTTTTTTTACGTGGTTTGCCCAGTATCATAGTGGAATAAAAGGTCCTCTCATTCAATATATTCTTCTTCATCTTCTTCTCTTTCTCCATCTTCTTCTTCTTCTTCTTCTTCTTCTTCTTCTTATTTTTCTTCTTCTTCCTGAGTTGATGTAAATTGTTCAATTGTAAGGATGATTTCTTTAAAAACTTTAGCAGATGTAACCAAGTCTTGTCTTTCAAATAATTTAAAAGCTGTTGTTTTACTTATCTGGAGCATTGCAGAGGTTGTATTACAGCCAGTCCTAGCATGTAAAAATAAAATGTGATTTTTACATTAGGGCTAAGCCAAAAAACTCAAATTTGCGATGGTTGTAAGTCTTGCCTGGTTTTAATAAATAAATATTTTTTCAATTAGAATTCAAGCGGTAAGTAATACCAACAGATCAACATCTTCACCAACAACAACATTTACATCAGTTGGATTAAATTGATTAATTGCAGTTTCTATGCGATGAGTACTTCAGCGTCATTGTCAGCTTGCTTGACTAAAGTATATTTAATGGTAATTTTTTCTTTTAGCATTGGGATGAATCGAGACTTCCAGAAAAGGTTGAAGACTAACGGTATTTTGTTGGGATCCGGGAAAAAAGAGCAGGTAGACCGGCACAGTCACGTAGACAATTGAGCAGTAGACAAATATTGCTCAAGGCTACATGGTCACATTAAATGGGAGACTCAGTTTTTTTTCAGTTCATATTCTTATGATTATCATTCAATATTATTGTATTAGTCATGCAGACTAATAGTTTTACTTATATTATGCGTCCAATGATATAGGCAGCGTTATGCATAATATAGGGAATAAAATTTTAGCAAATTTTATAATCGCTTTTTCTCAGAAATGGTGAATTGTAGGGAAAAAGTGTAAAAACAATTTTTGTAGACAATTGCATTGTGTACAATTTTTGTCAAAGCTATTTTTTGTCATAAAACTAACCGTTTCGCTAAAAAATCCCAAAACCCATTTTCGCAAACTGTGACCTTGTAAAAAAATTTTTGCACACGTGGGATCAATGAGGACTTTTCACAATTTCATTTTAATGATATACCTAACGTTCATGTAAATTTTTAGCTTTTTGGAAATTTATGCAAGGGTACCCCTATTTTTCCGGCTAACTTAACCGGATAAATAAATAAATCCTTTGGAAATTTTTGAAATTTACAATAAGATAAATTATTAAAGTTTTTTTTTGAAATTAAAAAACTTTTAGTGGTATATCAGTAATCTCATGTAGATTAAACAATAGAATTGACATTATACAATGAGTATTAAAAGTTTTTTATTTTTTTTTAACTAATCATAGCCTTGACCGTAATTTTTTAGAGAACCCATATGCAATACATTTGTTTAAATACTATATTTGATAAAAAAATTTTTCACCAGTTGCTTGGAAAGTTTTATAATTCATCCACTATTCATAAAGTCTTGTCATTTAATTGAAACAAATTGGAATACCAGTTGTAATTGTTTTTGTCCTGTTCTGCTCTGCGTATTTTTTACAAATCATCTTAAACTTAGAATTTTGAATGACTTGCTGAAAAATATATAAAACGTGTAACTTTAGTTTTACGCTAAAAAGAAAAGAAAAACTTAAAAACAAAAATTACCAAATATTTTAAAAAATTTCTATTTAAAAAAAATAAAATTAAACGTTTTCTACAACTGCAGCATATTTTTTTAAATTTAATTTAAATAAATATATTTATTATATTTTGAACAAAACTGTTGATTATCGATATGTGTTTACTGGCTCCACTGCCTGAATTACAAAAATTGTTTTCGTCACAACAAGCTATGCAGGAATGAAGTTTAGTCCGTTCACCAATAACAATGCAACCAGCTTCACAAGTTTCGGAGCAGTTTCTCTGTAAAAGCCACAGTTTTGGTTTGCCAGTTACTTCTTCAGTGCTAGTGGACATGGATATTCTTCTTACCTGGAAAAAAATAGTTTATGTTAGATTTGTTTTAACATATTAGAGTTACAAGAAGAAAAAGAACTTGATTTCCCGAAAGAGAAGTTTGCCTAGGTGTGTAGATAACTAAAAACCAAGGATGTTTCAAGGTATATGAAAGCCCAATGATATGGCCTATTCGATCAAAAAATGTCCAGACCCCTATGATTATAACTGTCATGAGTGGCCCCCGCAATTCTGCACAGTAACAAAATTTAACGAAATTTTATTATGTGTTGCCTACTTACCCACTGATAAGTTAGTGTGTAGGTAAGCAACACATTATACTTTTATCAGAGCAGTAGTACCGTTTTGTGTGCGATGGCGCGGCGCGTATAAAACCATATCCACTGTGTACCGTCGTCGTCTCATCAACCCTTCCAAGCGAATTACATGTTTTGTTGTCGTTTGCTTCGTATAAATTTCGACTTTTTTGCTTTATTTTATTTTATTTTGTGGTTGCAGAAGTTTTTTGGATTGATAAAAACTTTCTTATTTTGGTGATAAGTGTTTATTAAATTGTGACTATAATTTTGTGTTTATTGTTTGTTACTTATAATATTGTAGCAAAATGACTAGAGGTTGTATGGTTTTGTCTTGCAAATCCAAGGGTAACATTTCCGGCATTTTTTACCTTAGATAAGTATTTCCTATATTAAAATTAGGTGCTTCTTATGAGATGCAACGTTAGGTAACCGAATAAATAATAATATATAAATTATAAATTATAGAAAATAAAAATTTTATAGGCAGTGGTAGTAAGAAAAGTAAGGTAATCTTAACTATCTTTTAAATGAATGTTTGTGTATTTCTGTTGATCAGTAAAAAGAAATAAGGTTTACACTTACGTACTTATATTTCATTTAAAAAAATTAGTATTTTTTTAAAAGGGTCAAAATTATCAATTACTGGGCAGACCAGGCAAATTTTAATATATACAGGTCCCACTATTTAAATGAAATTACAAATTTATTAAAGTTTCTTTTTGCTTTTTTGTATTTGTTTATAAAAAAATTAGATTTTTGGCTTTTTAAACTTACATTTTTAACTTTTTAAGGTTGACATACTGTAGGCACATAATGTTTAACGGATACTGTTTCAATGGATACCTACCAAAGGTTACCAAACATTTATAACCACTGTTATCCTGTCTCATAAACCTTTGTTAATAGTAAAAACTATATGCCTAAAAAGCAGTTATAAAAAGTTTCATTATCATTCATTAATTTTTAACAGACAACCAGAATCTTAGGATACTTTACTGAATTCGATGTAGATATAGATTACCTGCATGAGGTGACACTATTTTATTGTACTTTTATACGAATAATAAATTTATAAAATAAAGTATGACCCTAAAACACAAACAATCACTTTAAATTATGGTAAGTTTTTACTTTTCTTGACCATTTCCGATTTCGATGCTTTTTTGTGTACAGAGGCGCTGATTGTAAATCTAAGTTACTTTTTTTTGACAACGTTTTATTTTTCAGATATCGATCCTTAAATATGATAATTAGATTAAACTCATTTACACTATCTTGCCCTTCTTTCATCACAAAATTGGTGATATGTACATAAAACTATCCTACAATGTTGATGAAATTTATTTTAAAAATCGTGTTGTCATTTACTTTAGAAAGATTTTTGATAAAAATACAGAACTTCCAAAAATATTGACCATTTAAAGAGAAAGCTGTAAAGTGGCTTTTTTTATATTAAATTGGATGATATAAAATCCACACACAGTTGATAAACCTGGACCACCATATAATTAAACTATTTCATATTTGTATGGGGATGATAACCAAATGTACGGCCTACATAAAATATAAATTTGACATTTGATGTTTTATACATGGTAACAAAGAATTATAAAAGTCCGGACCCGACTTACTAATTATTGCGCAAACTCCGCGCGACCAATTCCCCTATTTCCGCTGCCCTGCACCCCGGCACAATTTTGTTCTACACCATTAACCTTCCATATACCTTGAAACTTCTTTGCTAATAACCCATTTAAAACGTCAGCCACCTATTTAAAAAAATATGTAATAAAAATTTACTCTATGACACCCTGTATTTTGCAAACGTATTTGTTTTTAGTCCGGTAAAACATGATTAAATATTTTGTCTTTATTTACAGGCTTAACTTGCCGTTTTTCATTAACTTTTATTGAATCTGTCCAATTAAAAATTTCCATATTTTTGCTCTAATTTGTGGTTTTATATTTTAAGAATTTATTTCATCAAGGTGACACATTGCAACAAATAATATACCTCGAGGGCAAAGGCTGTGTCATATTCATCAGGTAAGTAACTTTGAGAGTGGGTCAATTGTATACTACTCCGGTCAATCTAGACATTCAAACGTACATAAATTTACATCAAGCTGAAAGTAAGTTAAATTGTTTAAAACATAATTAAAAATAACATTTCCAAATTCCCCGTCATTTCGGTACGTGGAAAAAAATTGACTTAAGGTCAAAGGTCAAAAAATGGGTTTTTCACGATTTTCTTCAAAACGGTATGTTTTATCGTAAAATTACCTTTTACAAAAAATGTATATCATAAAATTATCTAAAAAAAGGTATTAATTTTTTTTCTAAAAGTCACCGTTTCTAAGATATAACGATTCAAAAAGTTGTAAGCGTCATTGCATAAGTACGTCACGTATATACATCTGTGTAGCTGCAATATAGGTAAAAATTTTTTTTTTACTAGCGTGTGGAAAGCAGCACTTTTCCGCACGCAATTTAGTTTGGAAAGTGTCACTTTTCCGCACTAGTGCGGAAAATAATCACTTTTCCGCACTAGTGCGGAAAAGTAAACCCTTGCAAATTTCCCACCTAAACAGGTACTTAAAATGTTTTTAATTCTGAAGTTTGACTTAGTATAATTCTATTATTGGCATAGTATTTTTTATTTGTACAAATTAGGTGTAAAATCAACGAAATATTCACTAAAAATTAATATTGTTTTAAAAACATTGTTTCAAACATCCTGGTATATATTAAAATTGCTTGTCAGATTTTTAGTTTTGACCGGTGCCGGTGTCCATATTATAAAAGATTAAAGTCATTAAAAGTCATCGATAATTAAAAGTCTTTAGTACATTCTGATCAGTATCATCGATTTTGAATAAAAAACGTTTCCCATGGAGTCTTCTGACGAGGAATTACCTGAATCCATTCTCAAAGCAGCCGAAATAGCAAAATTAGATTTGTTGCCGTCCAAGTCGAGGCACAGGTACGAGAAAGAATATACAGCATTTACAAGCTGGTGTGGCGAGAAAAAAATCAAAAGTATGAAAGAAGAAGTTTTTATGGCATATTTCGCGGAACTTGCTAAAACATGTAAACCCAATACCTTATGGACAAGGTATTCCATGTTAAAAAGTGTCATTAAGATCGAAAAGAACATGGATTTAAGCAAATATTTCAAAGTTACATAATTTTTGAAGAAGCAAAATGTGGGATTTAGACCCAAGAAGGCCAAAATTTTCTCGAAAGATGAAATAGCAAAATTTATTAATGATGCTCCAAATGATGTCTATTTAGCGATGAAGGTAGTTACAATTTTCGGACTAGCTGGTGCGTGTCGTCGAGAAGAATTGATGAAAATTAGCATTGATGATATTGACGATAAAGAGAATCTTTTAATTGTAAATATTCCAGACTCCAAAAACCATTCTAGCCGAAGTTTTGTCATTTCCGAGGAAATTGAAAATGGAAAATATCTAGCTTTGTATAGAAAGTATTCCAGTTTACGAAAGCCCGAAACACCACACAGAAGATTTTTTGTTAATTACAAAAAATTGTACTGTCCAGTGCATAGGAATAAATACTTTTGGCAAGATGCCCTCTGAAATAGCTGCCTATTTACGTCTTCCAAACCCAAAACTTTACACGGGACATAGCTTTCGCCGTTCCTCAGCTACAATGTTAGCTAATTCTGGTGAAGGCATAACGAATATTAAAAGACTTGGAGGTTGGAAGTCATCCTCTGTTGCAGAAGGCTACCTAGAAAGCTCTACAAGTTTCAAGAAGGACTTATCAAACAAAATATTATCCCAAAATTCATCTACCTTTGAACACAGCAAAACGCAACTCAAGGCCCATTGTACCCTCTTCTAGCAAGCAACAATGTATCTCTGTTACCTGTAACGACGACCGGTTCAATTGCACCTCAACGGCAATCTCCAACTCCGCAACTTACCCACAACAACTTGCCTCTGCGATTCATTTGCAAAATGCTACCAACTGTTCTTTTACGATTAATGTTGTTAATAATAATAAGTAGTAATGTTAAAAATAAATATTATCTAATGGTTGTTTAGTTTGACTTTTTCCACACACTCGTAGAAAAAATGTTGTACCTAACACGTACGGAAAGTGTCTTTTCCACCCTTCACGGCTTACCCGAACTCCGCTTCGCGTCGTTCGTGTAACTGCCGTCGCGTGCGGAAAAGTATCACTGTCCGCACTTGTTAGGTAAATAACTATTTTATCGATGATTGTAACTTACATTTAAAATATAAAATATACGTAAGTATAACTTTGAGAATATCGGGTAAAATGAAGTTTTTATCATTAATATCGAGAATATAAACTTCCTGCCCAGATAAGTATTGATATGCATGTTTTGTTAAAAACACTCGAAATAAAAAACAAGTGCAATTAGCTTGTCTTCCTCCAACCTCAGTTGCTGCTCATCAACATATTTTTCGGGTATATTACCAAGTTCAAGTATGGCTTGGTTATCAGCTATACCCAAAAGATTGGGGTTGGAAGTTGGTCGATAATACATTAGAACCAATTCAGACGTTACTCCCACCCGCGCCGGGAAAACTGCTAAACACAATTTTTTGTAACTGTAAAAAGGGATGCAGTGCTTAATGTGGTTGCAAAAAGTTGGACTGTTTTGTTCTCTGGCATGCACGAATTGTCAAGGCCGGTCGTGTTCTAATGTTCAATCACCAACAGCAGAGGATTCGTTTGATACTGACGAACAGACATGCGATACATCGCTATATTGACGCAATTCACTTACACTCAGGATGAAGAAGAAAAATTAGATTAAAAATAAAAAAAAAAAGAAGATCAAGAAGAAGAACAACAAGAAGAAGTAATTAAAGATTATGAATCGGACGATTAAATTTTTATTCCGTTTTTTAATTCTCATTGCTTTTATCAATTCCAACCCTTGCGAATATCTGTTATTATGCAATAGTTTCCAATTAAACAGAATCACAACAAACCTATGCAATAGGCCTACTGGGGAAACCACGTTAAAAAAAACGTGCTAAAAGTACACAACCTCAGAGGTGGCATGGAAACGTGTGCATACAATGACGGTTACAACTTTTTAAATCGTTATATTTTAGGAACGGTGGCCTTTAGGAAAAAAATTTATTGATACCTTTTTTATAGATAATTTTATGGTTTACAATTTTTTTTCTAAGGTAATTTTTCGACAAAACTTTCTGTTTTAAAGAAAATCGCGAAAAACACATTTTTTTTTACCTTTGACCTCGAGTCAATTTTTTTCCACGTACCAGAACGATGGGGAATTTTGAAACGTTTTTTTTAATTTTATTTTAAACAATTTTACTTACTTTTAGCTTGATGTAAATTTATGTACCTTTACTTTTATTTTTTGGTCTAATTTGACCGGACTGTACTTACGTGAGAAGGGGGTGTGTGTGTGCCAATTAGAGAAATTGGAGCACAGACAACCCACCTTTACGTACCACTTTGCGATATTATAAGGTATGCATCTAAGTAGGACAACAACACACAGCTAGGGTCACTGGACATAGTTGGAAAACAACAGAGCATCAAAATGGTCGAATAAGACGTTAGGTCCGTAGAAATCACTCTAGGTCGACTCGGGCAATTTTCAAAATACGGAAGGGTAGTCGGGATGCCTATAGGGTATCTCCAGATTTCTGTGGGGTTACGAATAAAACCAGGTGATCTTAAGTAATAAATTTTATTTTTGTTTAAAGACCCATAATAATCAAGCAATGGTAAGAAGACGTTGTGGTGAAAGACGTATTTTTTACCACGATTTTATTAGTTTGACCTGTATGTACCTATGTATCTATACAATATCATTTAACCTAATTTTCACCAATTTAAGGAGTCTGATTAACTTAAAAATTTGTTTAGAGGTCAAGAGCCGATGACAATACAATTATTTCTTAACTTTGTTCCAATGTCCTCACTAGGATCATCAAAATAAAAAATAAAATAAAATAACGCTTTCTTAAAATGGCAATACTTGCGCATTCGCCAAGACCAAAATAGCACAAAACGTCTTGAGACAGTCCACGAAGGCTAAGACCTGAGTAGGGTGTGACAATTTTAATTTGATGACCAATAATTTTGTTAGTGTGGCAGTTAGCTGTACAAAATAAGTTTTTTCTTGTGAAGAGTACATTTGCCTACGTATAAATACTAAACTTGTATTTCCAAATATTATGGTTAACTCACAGGAGCAAGTGAGAAAAAAAAAGAAAATGTCACAACCGACCACACCCCACGGGCGGTTGTAACAGTACTTGAGGTCGGTAGTGACAGGTTCAAAAATACACCAAAATGACCATCAATCACTTTTATTTCACAAAATATCCATTCTTCTCAAAATAATTAACGTTTACGTAAACAAGAACATTTAATGTTTATAGGTATTAAGGCACTATAGCATCTATAGCTGTTATAACAAATCTTCATATAGCCTTTAACCATTTTTCTCTTTCTTCATATTCCTGCCTTACTGCTTTTTTTTGGGGTATCTGTATAAATGGTTGACTTTTTGGTTCTGGACCCTCTTGATTTTCTTTGGAGAGCCTTTGGAAAAGGGCGAACAGTATCGGGGGAAAAAACAAGTGGTAGTGTTTTATCATTGGGTTTAAGATCATTATCCTCTAACGTCTCTCCTCTGTGCCGGCTTCATCACGTTTTCGAATAAATCGCA
Source organism: Listronotus oregonensis (assembly GCA_019359885.1). NCBI lineage: Eukaryota > Metazoa > Arthropoda > Insecta > Coleoptera > Curculionidae > Listronotus > Listronotus oregonensis. The sequence goes on from JAHBCN010005126.1 coordinate 13,245, forward strand.
ACAAAGATATGCGATTAACTTCGTGCATTTATGTAGCTCTCCGTAATGATGTTCCTCGTTCCACTTCTTCATAAGCTGTACACATATAACACCAATCATTAAAAGAAATCGAATAAAAATACTTACTTTTGACCGTTAAAAGTAATAAGGGCCTCTGCTAACGTCAACGTCGCGCGTTGGTTGACGCAATACTGTGAAACACATTTAGGCCCTCATGGCGCTCCTCTCTCCCCTTACGCCTACCCGGTATTTCTTATGGTTTCACTAATATTGCGATTGTCACAACCGTACCCAGTCTACCTTACTAACGTAAGGTAGACTGGGTCTACCCTACGTTAGTAAGGTGTGTCTGAATATGTCTTAATACGTGTGTCTGAAGTGTGGTAATAGGGAGTTTATTCACACGGGACTTAAATATTTGGAGATTTGGGGGAAAAGGAAACTGCGGGTAGCAGGTTTCGTAGTTAGGAAAAAAGGATGCATAAAAGTGGCACTACGTGTTGGTCTGTTGGGAGCTGCTAAAGGAGGAATTATACCCGTCAACTCTTCGAAGCAGAAGCCGTGAAGATACTCATAAAAGAGGGACAAATCCCCTACAGCTCGTCGGTGGACAAAAGTTCTTCTCTGAATGAAGTCAAGAATGCTAAGTGTCGTAAGAGACGCCATTCCCCAGACGTGAAAACAAGATTCTAAGGAGGGTCTGATCTGGGATACATACAGAGTATACAGATTAGAAAGATAGAAATACTTTCTGGCTCGAAAAAGGAATCCAAGCTTTTTTAAAGCTGCTGAGGCTATGGATGTAATGTGTTTGTACCAGTTAAAGTTATTTTTATAGGTAACACCCACAAGTTTAAACGATTCTTTGTTCTGCAGGACTTGGCCGCTCATATGTAGCTTTCTAATCCAAGATTACTTTAGGGTCTTGTGAAAGAGATATTGTTTTCCAAATCAGAACTACAGGGTCGCTTAAAAAATTGAATATAGAGTGAAGGGTACTACCGTCAGCAAAGCTATGTATAGAATTGCTTGTGAAAGAGAGAAGATAATTGATGTAAAGAAGAAACACAGGTGGTAGACCTTAGAAAGGAAGTTTGTTAAGAAGCCCATCGTGTCATACCTGATCAAAAGCTTTAGATATGTCAAGAGCAACCATCTGGGATTTACCAAGAAACTCAAGGGACTTGTTTCAGTTTTGTGAGACAAGAAAAAGAAGAACAGCTGTGGATTTTCTGTAACGGAATCCATACTAACTGTCATGTAAAATTTTGTGTTTTTCCAAATACTTTAAGATTTTGGGAATAAATAAATTTTTCCATTACTTTGCAAACGACAGAAAAAAAATATGTAGGTCTATAGTTAGAAGGGAGAGTTTTGCATCCTTTGTTGGGAACAGGTTGCACACGTGCAGCTCTCCAGCTCTCTGGAAAAATGCCCGAGTCGTATGAGAATCAAAAGAGGCGAGTTAAGATGGGTGCAAGCTTAGGCAAGCTTTTTACAAGAATCCAAGTTACTGGCAACAGAATTATTTTTGGAGAAAGGTTTTTTACTGACCTTCATGTTGGGTTATCTATGGGGTTTTTCTTTTCCATATGGAATTTTGTTATGCTCCGTTGGCCATAATAGATTTATTGACAATTAGGCTTAACAATATATGATATTCGTGATAAAATTCTTTTATTTGGATCGAAACACCTGGTATTTGCTGCACTTGTGTTTTTACTAAATACAATTTTTATTTAAAACTAAATTATAAATAGCCATTGTTTAAAATATGTTAAATAAAATGTCAATAGCATTATTGTAAAAGTATTTAGGAATAATATGAGGTAATATGGATAGGACTGAACTTAACTACCGTGTCTACTAAAGTTCCTATTTATTAGGCATTGCCAGAAGCTACGTCAATTATTTTTTAGTAATACATAAATTATTGCTGCATATAGTAAACATAATTTTTATCAGTATGTATCTCCACTATAACGAATTTTTTATATGAACCAACTCACTAAGCAAAAAATCATCCTAATTACGTTACATTTATGTTTTCTTGTTCCTTTGTTATGTTAATCATCTTGAAACAGCGCTTTAAACCTAATAGTTTCGTTATATTTCCTTTAACTTAATAAAATCGTAGTTACGTTAAAAACACAACGTTCTTGTTTCGAAACTTAAAAGGCCTTGTTATGTTTTTTGCATTGCTTAGGCCTGACACATTTTCTGAAACATCCACGTTATATAACTTACGTTATAAAGAGGATTTTCTAAGTATTTAAATAGACGGTTTTGTTATGTTGATTATAAACAAACTGGTGTTTTGTAATATTTCCGTTATTTAGTTAACACTAACAGATCTTTTGGATCCTTAATGTATGGTTTATGATAATAATACAGAATGTTTAATTAAGTCTGGTCGTAAATCGTATTTTGTTGACGATTTAATGTACAGCTTTAAAATAAAAATTAGTATAATGAAGATGGCCTTAAGTCACTAAAGGTATTGGGTTGGCGACTTTATCACTAGGAGGCGCACGATACCAAGTATATTAAAAAGGGCACACTTTTTATAAAAACGTGGATATCAAAGTAGTCAATCACGGAAATTACTAAACGATTTTTCACTCCTTTCCGCATATATTATTTTCTGTTAAACTTCTAGAATGGGCGAAAATTTACTTTTATGCAAAAAAGCACTGACAAAGTGAAACGTATTTTTTAAAAAGTATGCAGGTCAAATAAAAAAGATTTGATTAAATATTCTTTGTGTTTACGTTTTGTAAAACTAAAACTGTATAATACCCTATCGTTTATTCAAACCTCAAGAAATTATTTAATTAACAATATTAAAAAATTGTTTACCTCAAAGTCGTAGCATTTTTATGTATAAAAGTAAATGTTGCGTCCACTCTTTTATTAAAGATGCCACTGAAAAAATATGGATGCAAAAAATTGTTGCGATAAATCGCCTGGTAATTTTGATAATAATTTTTTCGTCCACCCCGAAATAATACAATAAATTTCCAAGATACAACCAGTGACAACTGACTATCCCCAATAAAAAAATTTGATATAAACTATAAGGAAAAATGTATTCATAAAAATACCTGATGTCTACAACTCTCCTTTCATATTCCCCAAATTTGTGTACAGGCTATTTAATAGGGAAAGCTTATTTTCTAAATCAACACAAAGTATAATAGTTCATACATAAAAATGTTCATATGGTAATGTTTATCTTTCTTTATTTACTATATAAAAAGTCTTAAATATTATTTGTGATGTGTTAATATGAGTAATAATTAAAAAAAATAAAAAGGTCTAAAATTAGGTATAAAAATTGCCTACATAATTTAAAAATGTTTATTAAAAATCAACTGTATGTACATATATTTTTAATATCCATATTCTGTTCTATTTTTCCTCCTAGTTGCACCTGGAAAAAGAAAACTTTGTGCCAAAACTTTTGGTTACTGACATAATTGCTTCATTAATTAAAAAGATAATTTTATATCGCAGGTTGGCAAAAAAAGCTGTATTTGCAGATAGTGTCATAGATACTTTATTTTCCTTATATACAGGATAAAAACCTTGTTATGGCTTAAAAGTCAACAATTTTTTTAAAACATAGTCGGATATTTTCTCTAATATTAGCTACTCGTTTAGCCATTACTAAACGGTAGAGTAAACTACTGATAAACCACCCAATTTTGAAAAAACATTTAGAAACTTTGTACTATATTGTTATTTTGCTTCTATTTGATAAACAATCCAAATAAAAATTCAGTTTATTCCTTAAGGAAACTTTTACTTACAGTTATACTAGTTACGTCACTCGAGCAAGCTAAACCTATGCCTCTCTTTTTACCTGCCGATCCACTTTCTGGTTAGTTGTTATTTGAAAACAGACTGAACTGCATCTACAATTTATTTCATAAATTAATGTTCTAATAATTCTATTATTATTATTATTGATGTGTCATCTCTCTAATATCAGGGCTTCTAAAAATGGTAATTGTTTACAAGTGGGGGTCAACCCTATTTTTGGCCATATCTAGATGAAAAATTAACATTTTTTATATTTTTTTTATTCAGCTTGTTTTTAAGGCGCATTTATGATAAAAAATGTCGTAGAAGGAAAATATAAAGATTTTAATAGCTTTTATGCCTTTAAAACTTTTAAAAAATATTGGTTTTAATGTTTTTCTATTTTATCTTTGTTTTTGATATATATTTTTTTGAAAAGTACATAAAAAACGAAAGGTTTGTAAAAACTAACCGCAACTAACCAAAACTTATTTCGACATCGATTTTTTTGTAATTCTTTGTTTTTAAACGTAGATTACGAAAAAAATAACAATAAGCTTGAAGACAATAAGAATAAAAGTTATTTAAGAATATTTGCAAAAATAACGATTTTTTGAACTTTCGAAGTTGATTTTTTAATTAAAAACAAAAAAAAATTTAAAAATATGATGATCCATAAATTTATCTTTTTTTTATGGCCAGAAATAGGGTTGACCCCACTTGTAAATAATTACCCTTAAAATTACAAAAAATAATACATCACAGTAAATGCTTTAAGTTACAACTTTGATGAAATTTATTCAACGGAAGTATTTTATTTATTTAAAATACCCAATTTTTGCTATTTAAGTCCCCTAAAAAGTATTTTTAGACCGATCGGAAAATACCCATTTGCTGGAGAATTTTTTAGCCAGAAAGTAACTTTTTTCGGGCTAGACCAGAAAGTGGTTATCAAGAACCAGAAAAAATCTTTTGCCGGGCTCATTTGTCACTTTTTTAGACCCATTTGTTACTTTACAGATCCATGAAATGAAAAATAAGATGCTTATTTACAGCACAGCTGTTTTTGTTTACAGTTGTTACGGTAACGAAATTCAGTTGATTTTTTTTTATCTTTGGACAGTCCACGAAAGCTTGAGGCCTTAGTACTTATGTACTGTGGGTGTCTTTAATTATTCTTATTGTTATAATAAGTGTCAAATCCATGACAAGCGGATAAATAGACCTGTTTTCGATTATTAAAATATTATTACATATAATTATTTTTAAATAGTTTCGGTGGAAAAAAATTGCACGTTACATGACCAAAAAACAAGTGTTTTGCTGATCTCGCCAAGCTTGCAGGACTCGCCTACTGTTCGCCCTCGAAACCGCTTGGCTCAACCTGCAAAACACTACTTTCCGGTCCTAATATAAATTAGTATTATGTAGGTAGGTATAAAGCAACTAAATTTTAATCTATACTTTCTTTAATTTATATGCATCTAGGGAATGGAAGGTACCTCCCGAAACTAAATCCGGGCTTATTACCCCAATATTTGGAACAAATGGTAACTTTATCCTAAGGAAACGACTAATGCTGGATTTTCTAGACTTATGGCTTAAAAACCTGACCTTCAAATTTGGGATTTTTGGTCAGTTTATCTATATAATTACATACATAAAAACTAAAGTGTAGTACAAAATGGTGTAATATTCTTACTTTCCGATCCATATTTCCTTTTAATATAACAAGAAAAAACTTTAAATTTACAACACAAAACACAATTGTTTTTAAAATATAGTAAGGTTATGTACTAATACTAAAGCTAATAAATATTTCTTTGTAAACTTGGCATCGTTCTTAAAAAATGTAACAATCTCTGTGTGGGGTACATTTAAGCAAACGAGGTCGATATGTTAACTTTTAACAAAACAGACATGACAAAATAACGTTTAAAGTTAAACGTTATCACAGTTACTTTTAAATAACGTTACAAAACGTGCTTAAGATGTTCTTTGCTTAGTGGGAAGAATTGTTTAGTTTTATTTTATTTATTTTTTTAATTTCTAAATGTTTTATTTACCTGGCACTTCTTTTGTTCTTTCTGACATTTATAATGTAAATAACTATAATTTCCTGAGAGATCTAAACACCTGTCACCATCCACCATAGAGTCACATCTGTAGCACCACAGATCATGTTGTTTCTCACTGGCTGCTTTAGTACGATGTTGGGTCTCACTTGCATCTAAAAAAAGACCATAATGCACAACCATTATTATAGTCAATACACAATAGTAACAATTGTTACAATAGGTTCAGTAAAATCCGGTTATAACGACACTAAAGGAATCATAAAAATAACGTTGTTAAATGCGGAGGACGCTATATCAAAATCATTATAAAAACATTTTTTTACAAATAATACAATATAAACAGTTATCTACTTTAAACAACCGTGCATTCAGAACAAAAAACAAGTGTACACTGTTTGCAAATATTAATATAACGTGCATACGTAAACAACGTCGTGGAGTTTCTATCTTTTGTAAATTTTTGGACCATAACCGTCAATATTCGTCGTAATAACCGGAGCGAAGAATAAATATAGTCCAGGAAACGAACCATTTTGCCCAGCATTTTTTTTAATGCATAGAATGCCTTTACCTTGTGGGTGGTTGCCAAACTATCTCGGGGGTGGAATTTTTTTATATATTTAACTCCAGGAATCGATAAAAAAATGATTTTCAAGCAAAAAGTGTTTTATGCATTTTTTTTTTGTAAAATAATACTTTTCAAATTATTGGCGATTAAAAGTCGGAGATTTCGTCGATAAAATTAACGTTTTTAAGCGTTTTTTTTTTGCAAATAACTCGATGAGTATGCGTTTTATCATAAAAACTCCAAATAACAAAATTGTTATTTAAAAAAAAACAAATAATATGTTTTTTTTTTGTAATTGCTGTGGTTAGTTGCGGTTAGTTGTGGTTAGTCTCTAATTGTAGCTTTTTATATTACAAATATTTTGCTTATTGTTAATTTACTGTATGACGAAAAAGTAAGATATACGGCCGAGTGATGATCGCGTTGTTAAATTTAGGAATGGACTTAGCAATTGTTAAAAGTTAACAACGGTTTAGAATCTTTAACAAAAGGTCATGGTCAGTGTTATTCAATGATTTTAGTAGCCAAGCTGTCAAAATCTGACATTTTGTTAAACATTCTAAACCGTTGTTAACTTTTAACAATTACTAAGTCCATTGCTAAATTTAACAACGCGATCATCACTCGGCCGTTAAACGTTTAAAACGCGTGTGTATAGGTGAGCACTTCCTTTTTTAGCCTAAAAAACTTATCCCTTTAAAAAAGTAAGGAATTTAAACAGCTTTAATAAAAAAGACCTTATAGCTCTTAATAAAACAAACAAAATAGTTTTTTAAGAAACTTTCTATCACAAAAACTGAAGGAGCTGCTTAAAAAAACAATTTTTTGAAGCATTCCAAAATCGATTTAATGCATTTTTTAAAAACCCGCTGTTTTGCACTATTTTTTGCATGTAATATTATAAGAAGTGGATTTTTAACGATAAAAAAATTACAAAATTAAATTAGTAATACTTTTGAGCAGTCATATTTTTTAATTACAACTCTGTGACAATATGTTAATTTTTCTAGGGTAAACAATTTTTTTTATTAAATCATAATAGGGGTTTATTTTCAAGGGTTTAAATATAATAAATAATGTTTCAAAGAATTAAATACTTATTTTTTAATTTATATGAGCCTTATTTATTGTGACTTAAGTTTTAATATGAAAGTGTTGAAGGTTTTTACAATAAGGGGTAGTTTTCACCCCTAAAAAATAAAAAGCTACCTTCAGCATATTGAAGATTTTAAAGAGAAGGGTAGGATAAGCTTAATCCCAAACTTTCATGCAAAAACTGTGGTAATATATTATTAATTTTCTAGGGTAAATATTTTTTTTAAATAATAATAAGGGATTGATTTTTAAGGGCTGAAATGTTTCAAATAATGTTTCAAAGAAAGCAAAATAATACTTTTGCAACTTTTTTGAGTCAAATTTTACTTAACTAAAGCTTTAATGTATAGTTTTATAGGTTTTAGCAATAAAGGGTAGTTTTCACCCCTAAAAATAAAGAGCGCCCATCTAGTCTATGAGGAATCGGCGCATGAGTACCGAAAACTATTCCACCTAAATTTTTTTATAGGATCCTCTTTAAATTGTTTTACTGATGATATACTCGTAAATGCATGTTGCCATGGCGCCACCTGGTGCCCTATTGTTTAAACCGAAATTGTTAAAACAATTGCTAGGAATTATTATTATTTAACCGGACAATTTTTTTTCATATTCTGAATCATTATTTATCCTTTATTTTAAAAACTAGTAACTTTATCAAAATTATTAAAAAGAGCAATGTTATTAATAATTTAATTATCTACAATTTGTTTTAACAACTTTTTGTCCTGAAATTAACATTACAAAAGTTATTGGAGCTTTATTTTACTTGTAAGCGCGCGTAATAAACAATCGAAAAACCTGTATAAACAATAAAAAAATCAAAATCTTATATATCAATCAAATCTTAATTAAGGATATTATTAACTATTGTATAAAGAATAGAAAAATATATTTTTTATGATTTTTTTTTAATATATATTTTTCATGGTAAAAAGTACTCAAATTTGAGATTTTCCGAACTTTAAAAATTCATATCTTCAAAAATAATAACTTTATCGTAAAAAGTCATAGGACCTTTTTTAGTTGTTTTTAAATAAAGAATATGAAAAAACATTTTCCTGTTAAAAATTAACAATTTCTTGCAATTGTTTAAACAATTTCGGTTTAAACAATAAGGCACCAGGTGGCGCCATGGCAACATGCATTTGTATCATCAGTAGAGCAATTTAAAGAGGATTGTATAAAAAATTGAGGTGGAATAGTTTTCGGTACTCATGTGCCGATTCCTCCTAGATTAATCGGCCTAGCATAGATTTTGAAGAGGAGGGTAAGTTAAGCTTAATTCCAAATTTTCATGCAAATCTATGCATTTTAAAAAACTGCCAGGTCTTGCACTTTTGTCAGCTTTTTTTTCTGGATTAATAAACAAAATAATTTTGTCGCTATAGCCGGATTCGTCGTCAAAGCAAAGGCGATATATCCGATTGTACTTACATTATTTTATATATGGTTTTAAATACGTAAAATAAAATTCGTCATATTATTCGGATTGTCATAGGATGTGTCGCTATAAACGGATTTCACTACACACACATCATCATGTGCAGGGTGACGCCTTTTCGATCGATTTTCAGGGTATTGGGAAAACTACAAGAGATAGAGAATATCTAATGGCACATCCTTATTTCGATTTTCGAAACAAGTGCAACGATACAAAAATACCGCGGCTAACTTGAATTATCTCGGAGATACAGGGCGTTCTCAAATTTTGACGATTTCAGTATACCTCTGTATCTCGGTTGTTAGTAAAGATAGAAGAAGGTGTTAGATATGTAGAATTTTACGTAAAATTAAAAAAGACTGATTTTTGTACCGAATATGATTGTTAATTTTGACAGAATATGTAGGTACCAAATATATTTTTCGGTGTCTTTCACAACGACCATGCTTTACTAATACATCCATTTACCGCGAGCAACAAAGCAGATGTGTAGAGATGCCTTTTGGTATTTTAATATTTATATTTTAATTTCTTATTTTTCTAATTGATAGTTTAAAAATAAAATAGAGCGCGTTAAGGGTTGCAAACAATAATCGCAAAATAATGGCCGAGTTAGTTACAATATTTTTTTGGCGATCGTTTTGATGTAAAATTTTGGAAATCATAACCTTTAAAAAAAATTCGGGCTACATTTCGCCTTTAGGCGACCAACCTCACAAATGTCCTAATCTAATCTAATTATATAATATATAAAAGAAAACTGCGTGTTTGTATGTCCATCGTTTTCCTCATAAATACCCACTGCCACCCACTAATAGTTATGGTGGTAGGTAGCCCTAGGTCTGCCCTTGCAAGTAAGGGAGTTTGGTCGCGGTGGGTGGAAGTGGGTGGTTGTGGGTGGTAAAAGTGTAAAAAATATATTTGTTTTTTTCTAACTTATGTGAACTTCTAGAAGGTTCTAAAAATTTCTGGAATAATCTAAAAAGTTCCAAAATGTGTGCAACTGTTAAAACCGATCCGAAATAGTCTAGAAAGTTCTTAAAATTTCTGGAATGATCTAGAAAGTTCCAAAATGTGTGCAACTGATGTAATCAATCTAGAACGTCTAGAAAGTTTTAAAAATTTTTGGAATAGTCTTGGAAGCTCCAAAATGTGTTGTAATCGATCTAGAATGTTCTAAAAAGTTTCTGGAATAATCTAGAAAGTTTTCAAAATGTCCGTAATAATCAACAAAAATTCAAAATTATTTAACTAATTATTATATTAATAAGTTAATTGATAAAATCAATTTTGTATATACTATATACAACGTATGTTTAATGATACAAATATTTGTTTACAAATATAAGATAGATAAATTGATTGTACAATCATTAGGCGTGCGATGTATTTCGACCCGGCCAAAGCCGGGTTTTGCAGCTAGTAAATTATAAACAGATATAATGTTTGATTTGTGTATATTAAGATGCCTATACTATAACAAGAGCGGATCTAGGATTTTCAATTTTTTTACTTTAAAAAGTCAAGCATGGGACCCACATCAAATATATACCAGATGCTATTGGCCTCAAGGGAAATATTGTCATAAAGAAAATTTTTATTTTGGACTTTGCGAAAAAATGTTTATTTTTTTTCAGCTCCCAGAAAAAATCTAAGTTTCATAAGCGAATCCTCTATTTGTATTTTTTTTTGGCAATTTAATTAAATTTTTTCGTCAAATCCCAATAACGCAAAAATATGTGTATTTTTCTTAAAATTATAGCCCAGTAAATAAGCCGGAAATTACTGCAAAATGTGAAAAAATTGATAAACAGCTCTGATTTTAAAATTTTTTATTTGTACCTACTCTGTAGACCCTCAGAAACATTCATCACCACTAACATCTGCCTTGCAATAGAAAATGAAAAAATTAGAGTAGTTTTTCCACCCTTAAATAATCTCCAATAGTAAGACTAATAAAAAATTTGTAAAATTCAAAATATTACCTAGGAAATCGTCTTTCGAGGGTTTTCAGGGTCGCTGATTACGAATCCGCGATACAAAATCGAGTAAGGGTGGTTGCATCTCCATAAAACCACCTTTAAGTGTTACAGAAATGGAGAAAGTTTAAATTCAAAATTTTCCCATTTCTGTCACTTCTAGGGGTGGTTTTAATGGGGTGCAACCACCCTCACACGATTTTTGACTGCGGATTGTAATCAGCGACCCCGAAAACTCCCGAGAGCCAATCCCGAGGTAAAATTTTAAATTTTAAAATTTTCCCATTTCTGTCACGCTCAGGGGTGGTTTTGATGAGGTGCAACCATCTTTACACATTTTTTGACTGCGGATTCGTAATCAGCGACCCCAAAAACCCCCGAGAAGCAATTTCCGAGGTGAAATTTTAAATTTTAAAAATGTTTTATCAGTTTTACTATTGGAGATTATTTGGGGGTCGGAAAACTATCCTAATTTTATTATTTTCATTGCAAGGCAGATGTTATTGGTGATGAATGTTCCTGAGGGTCTACAGAACAAAAAAAAATTAAATCGGAGCTTGTTATTAACTTTTACACATTTTCCGGCTTATTAACTGGGCTATTAAAAACATCTAAAGTATTTGCATAAAAAAAAATTAAGTGAAAAATTTTTAACTAGCTATGGTTAAAAAAATAGATTACTTGGCAATATTTGAGATTTGACAATTTGATCAAATTACAAAAAAATACAAACTGAGAATTCGCCTTTAAAACTTAATTTTTTCTGGGGGAAGGAGATTTTTTTCTTCGCAAACTACCTACATGTTTTTTTTTGTAAGCCAATACCATCTGGATAAGCCCAATTTGAAGTTTTTGGAAACCACGATAGATAGAACGGTTAAATGGGGAAAGTTTTGGACAATTATGTTGTAAGAATTCCGTTTACTACGTGGTTTTACCTATTCAGGTTTTTGAAAAATTTTAAAAAACTGAAACATGCATTTTCGAAAATCGGCCATATTTTTTATAAGGGAATTTTCAAATTTAAAAACTTTTCAAAGCAACTTTTTTTGTAGAATATGACCGAGAATCAATTTTATTTTTACGTTTGGGTTTTTAGAATATCATAACTTTATTTTCAATAACGCTATATTGGATTTTACGCAGAAATAGTGCTTATTTGTTTTTGAATAAAAGAGGTTTTAAACTCTTAAATATAACATGTTATACATTTTGAAATTGAATAAAACACTATTTGGCTGGAAAAAACCAATATGGCCATATAAAAAAAAATAATTTTTAAAACCGTAAATAAAATTTCTATCGGTCATTTCTAAAAAATTTGTTAAAAATTTAAAATTTAAAATTTTACTTATAAAAAAATATGGCCGTTTTCCGGTAAAAAAAAAGCAAATGTTTCTAGGTTTTTTTCTTAAAAATTTTTTTTTAAAAATTTTCCTTTAAAAAAAAGGGGTTTAAAACTAAATTTGAAAAAGGAAAAAAATTGGGGGTTTAGCTTACTAACATAATTGTCCAAAACTTTCCCCATTTAATTGATTTTTTATCTATCGTGGTTTCCAAGATCCCCATACATTCCCCACCAATTTGGGACACACTGTATATTTGACATGAATCCCATGACTTCGATTTTTTTTAATATACTAAATCGGCCCTTTATAATTGTTAATTAATAAAAAATCCTAAGTGCTGGTAAAAAAAATTGGATACATTAATAATACCTATAAATAAACCATCGTTAAAAGACTATTATGTTTAATGCTAGAGAGAACAGTTATTTATTATAAATTACGCTTTGGTCCAGTTACGCCTGTGCGGAAAAGCGCTGATAATAAAATTTTTAAATTTAAATTAAATATTAACTCGTCGGAAATAGGCAAATTACCTTTTAAATTATTATTAATGCACCAACTCAAATGTAATATAAAAAAATTCTACGAATTTTTAAAGCATTAAGTTTGCGAATCTGCACCCCCGCGCCCCTCTTAAAAAAAATGGCGGTCAAAAATTTTTTTAATAATTTTTTCTGACGTTTTGCAAAAGAAGTTAAAAAAGGTTGAAAAAAACCTTTTGCTCAAAATAGCTTTTAATTTTTTTTTCACCAAGGTTTTTCGAGTTGGACCAAAAAAAAGGGTGCACTTTTTAAACTAAAAAAAAGGGGGATTAAAAGGCGTTTACCAAACCAACAAATTAGTGATAAATTCCCTTTAAAACTGTTAACGAGTTCGAAATATATACGATTTATCGATAAAATTTAAATCACCATAAAAAAGCACGGAGGTCTTACATAGGACGTAGAATGAAGACAGTTCCCATGTGGACGCTGGGAATTATATTTGCACAATGTCTGTAGAAAATAAAGAGTTCAGTGTAATGAGAATGATGGGCAAATTGCAGACTGGTTATCGCAACAAATCCACTTCCGCAAGTCGATAGTTTACTCTCCATTAACATTGAACTGCTTCATACCCCCCGCTTTTTTAAAGAAGATAGCATGAAAGGGAAAAAAACATCCCTATATAAAACGTTTTCTCCAGTAAACGACCTTTAAAAGGGGGAACAACATTTTGTATGTTTTGGGCGGTGGCATTTATTGCATCGTATGGTATGCATGGGAATATTCATAGAACAAAGCAGAACTACATTTAATATATCCGAAGGCATGGTAATAACGCAAAGTAGTCTTTTACGGTTATCCAGCAGATGAGCTAGCCGCAATACGAAGATGAGAAAGATATCGGCGCTCTAAAGCACAAGTATCCACTATGTAATTTTTGACGAGGGAATGACTTCACCAGTTTCGAAAAAAAATTTTTCGACGATCTAAAAAAAGAAATTTAATTTCAATGTTAATGTCGAAGCTTAAAGAACATAATTTTTAATAAAGCAGGCTGGGGCGATATCAATTTATTGGTATATTAACTGCAAAGGCAAGGAAAAAAAACTTTTTTCAAAAAACCGGAAAAGAAAAAAGCAGGAGCGCTTTATTCAACACAGATTTAATTTAAAGAAGTGTTGGGGGGAAATTTTTTTTTGCATGCCATCAGCGGTTGTCATACCCCATTTCCCTTTTTTTAAAAAAGGAAAAAAACCCCCTTAGTCTCCTGGACAAATTACCATTGTTTTAAAAAAATAAAATTTTCAGACCTCGAAGAGAAAATCGGTCGCTGCAACTGGGAAGCCTTCCTAGTGGCATTATATGGGGTTCGTTTGAAAAGGCACATTGGATTCGCTTCGATAACCCCTTTTACGAAAACTGTGTCCAATAATAAATTTAATTTGCGTCCCTGCCACCCACAAGTGAGGCTGAAAAACAGCACTGTCTGTACGTTAGACGCAACCCCAAAAAAAATTTTAAAAAAAATCCCCCAAATTAAAAAAATGTAGGGGCGTTGGATGTCGGAAAAAGGGGTTAAAATTTCTCTACTTTGTTTAAATTGAAGGGACTCTGTGAAAACACTCCTGATTTGGTAGTTGATTCTGATTCTGAAGACCCAAAGAGGATGATGACTTTATTTCGTTGGGGGGGGGCTAGAAGAGACAGATGAAACAAAATTTAACAGAAGTGAACAAAATGAACCAGGAACATCCCATGGAAAAGCCGGGGAAGTTTGAAATTGGGGAAAGGCCACTGGGGTACCAAAAAAAAAAAGCGCCGATCAACTTCCTCTTGGGTGGGGGGAAAGAGTTGATAAATTACGCTTTAATTATTTTAATAAACCAAACAATTTTTTAATATTAATTTATAATAATATATATGAAAAAAATATTTAGTTAAACATTATACGGGATTTGGAAAAATTTACTCCATTTTCCGCCGTAATCGGGGACTATCGGCCTGACAAAAAAATTAAAAAAAAAAATTTTTAGCAAAATATATTCCCTTTAACCTTTAAATATTTTTTTCGAAAAATTAAAAAACAAGTTATTCACAAAAATTTATTTTGACCGCCATTTTTTAAGATGGCGGCGCGGGGGGGGGACGAGGTCGCAAAATTAATTGATATTAATAACCTTTAAATGACCATTTTCCCGTTTTAAAAACCCCCCAAACCCTTTTTCAAGCTAAAAGTATCCAATGACGGCCATGATAAGCGGCAATTTAAATTTAAACCCCCTTAAAAAAATTGGTTTTAACCTTCCAATCAATGGGGAATTTTTACCCCAACTTGGTTTTTTTTTTAAAAATCAAGATAATTTTGTTTTGTTAATCATGAAAATTTTTAGAAATGCTAATTAGACGATATTCCTAACTAAGTTTTCAAAATGAAATTGGTTTTTAAAAAATACTAATATTTTTTAAGGTTTATAGTGTCTGGGATACAAAAATACCCCAGTCCGTAAAACTTGTAGGCGTGCACAATCCATTTTCTGTTGTTGTGGACAGGTGTTTTTTTGTAAATTCTGCATATTTGTATCGCGTGTTCGGTCGTGGAATGCATTTTTATTTTGGTTACGTCTATTGTTCGTGCAACATTGACATTGTGTGACGTGTTAGCTAAAATTCTTTTACATTAGTTTCTAAAATCGTAAGAAAACTTGACTTGGTGAGTTGCATAACTTCTTTCGCTTTTTATTTTTTGTTGGAACTTTTTTTTTTTTTTAGAAAATGGCAAGTAGAAAACCAAAAAACCCCAGAAAATTGACAGATGAAGAGTTACAACTATTTCACAAGGGAAATCTGGACCTAGATGAAGGCTTGTCCCTTTTTGAGGATTTATCTGATGAGGAAGATATGGTTGAGGAAATTTATGCCTACGTGTACTAGCAAAGACGGTACAACCTGGTATAAACGATCAATACGACCTACGTAATCGACCGCCAAGAACATCATAAGACATAGTCTTGGACTCACGGAATACAGTAAAAACTTTGAAACCATTGTATTTTCCCTTTTTCCAACCGATAATATAATAGAGATAATGGTTGAAAAAACAAACGAAAAAACTAGTTTGGAATATGAAAAATGGAATCAAAAAGTATGGACTCCCACAGACTCCGTTGAAATAAAGGCTTATATAGGAGTTAGTTAGACGGCCCTCATGTACCACCTTAGCGGAGAGACCATCTGGTCGTTGTGTTATTTGTCCTCGCTAAAAAGACAGACAAACCCGCAATAAATGGGAATCGTGTAAAAATTTTGTTTGCCTTGAACACAGTGATAAAAAAGTTTTTTGTGGACAGTGCAAAACTTAAAATTTTTACTTCAAAAACTGTTTTTTTGGGTTATCGTTTTTCAATCCTTAGTTTTTCAGAAGAACGCTTGTACCAGCTGCGCCACACGGACCACTAATTAAACTTAGTTTAGAAGTTTGAAATCATCTGTTGTTTTCAAGAAAATGTTAAAGGAAAAATTTATTTATAAAAATCGATAAATAAAACGTCTTTCTTACAATCTACAGCATTATTATTATTTTAATGACTTAAGCCTTATACAATTAAAAGCCATTTTTTTGCCCTAACTTTCCCGTTGACAAGTTACTGCATTGTCGTTTAAGAGTGCATTTACGCTACACCTTAGGGGTCGGGCGAAATGACGCGGAGACGGTGGGCGGAGACTAACAAACTCCCACTACCACAATTTTCGTATAGCCGCATTAAAAATATTATATTTTATTTAGGTTCTTCCAAATTCGGTGTATCGATGCGATGTTGTTTCCGATTCAAGCCTACAGGAGATAACGTTTTTCGGTAACTATTTTTCACTTAAATGACATAAATTATACACCATTTTAAAGATAAGAAAGTAATCTATGCCTCTGCTGTAACGGATTTTTGAAATATGAGTCAAGTTAAGAAAAAATAGTATCTAAACATAACCAATTTTAGGGTGACTTTCACTCAAGGAAATATTAAAAACTAAATCCAAATTTAAAAAACTATTACAGCCGAAGCCTAGATTTAAGTGTTGGCTTTCATATAGTTTTTGAAAATTATCGATAACTTATACCGTTTTTGAGAAAAACATTATGCCCCGAACCCCAAATTGGATCCAATTTTCGCAGCGCGAATGGACTATTAAGCTTGGCCCAGATCTGACGTTAGTTATTCGTTAATGTTCGTTATTAACCAATCAGATTGCTTTTTGGGTCATATGCTCTACATATTATAAATATTGTTAACAATAAAACATAATAATGAGAGTCCAAACGCAGCATAATTTTTAATATTTTAACATATCATTTTCAGAGGTTTAAATGGAATATACCCAAACCACAAAATACATAAACATTAACAAAAGAGAAAGCGGTCCAGTGACAAGTGACAGTCAAGCGTTAATCAAACATCAAATTTATAAATTAAATAATTTACACGGCTATAGTGCATCAATAGCACCGTAACAGCTCGTGGTAACAGCAACGACAACAAAATGTCAAACGACAATGCACACTTTAAATGGGTTTTCGGCGACCGGTGAAATTTAAAGAAATTTTAATATGTTATTAGGGACCTTAAAAGAAACCATTTTTATTATTGCACCTAAACTCTAAACCTACAGGGTGAGCCGCTAGAGCTAAGTATAATTTGTGCCTTGCTACTTTAAAAAATAATGGTTTGCTAAGTATTACCTGTATATAAATAGTTATTAATACCAAAGCTTTTTATATTTACTGTGTATATTTACTTATTTAACTTATAAAGTGCTATTCGGTAAAATAGAAATATATAATAGGCAGGGCCGTATTTAGGCGGTGGCGAGATGGGCGCCCGCCAAGGGCGCATCTGCCTGGGGTCGCAAAATCGGCTATGAAAAAAATTTTTTTTCATAACTTTTCAGTACCGTAGTTATATCATTATGTTTTATTGACAAAATTAATCAAATAAATAAATTACAACAGAATAATTTTATAACAAATTTTCAACTTAGATACTTTATTTAATTATTGTTAATAAATTAAGATTAAAAAAATGGATGAATTATTAATAAAATAACAATTTATCCTGATACCCACACCGAAAATGTAACTTTTTGATTTTTTTTAATTTATGGTGCGGATAAATTGGTATTTTATAATTTGGGGGCAGCACTAGTTCTTTTTACTACCAATTGCTTACAAAAAAATTCTAACATTTTTCGAATTATTATGCCTTGTTACGTTGGCTGAAATTAAGAAAGTACGAAATAAGAATCCAATGCTAAAGCATAGAGTGGATGGGCGGATTCTCATCCGCAAATAAGGATGTGTAGTTAATTTACGTTTCACTTCTTTTAGTCAGATACAAACAGTTGTTTTATGTACATCATGTCTCTTTCAAATAGTTGCCTAATATATATTTTTTTAAATATAGAATTTGACACAAATTTCACCACAAAATTGGTATTTCAAAGAAACGAAATTTTCAAATAAAAAAACTTTGAATCATCAACTTTGTACTTTAATTTTGTAAAATTTCTGGAAAAAAACCCCGGACTTCCCGCTTTCGTTGAGGGGTATTACATACTCCCCATATCCCCCGGTATGTGGAGGGGGGCGCAAATGTTAAGCCCCGCCAAGGGCGCGGCCATACCTAGATACGGCCCTGATAATAGGGCAATTTAGAGAACCAATTGTTTATTAGGTATCCTAAATATGAAATATGTTACATTACTGTAAAGGAACAACAAATTCAGCCAAAATAACTGTACACATGTAGGGATTTTAAATAAATAACGAATTAAGCCAATATAACTGTACACATGTAGGGATTTTAAATAATCTTTTAGCTGCAGATTATAAAGGACCCGCAAATACAATACTAATAAATTAAATTATACCTATTTTAAAAGTACTTTTAACTTGATAAATGGAAATAAATTTAAGCAGTTTGACTATTTTAATAAATTCCTGACAAAAATAAAAGTTTTAAATAAAACAATATTATTTTAAAAAGGTAGCATTATTTATTTTAGCATGAAAAGTAACATTAACCTTTCATTACTCGCGCGTCTCTGTCAGTCCGCGTTTATTATTTAATGCAAAAAGACAACTTTAAGTTAATAAAACAATAAGTATGATTTTAATTGTTTAAATAGGTAAAAAGTAACAAACATAAATAAGTAATAAGAATACAATTGTACAATTCAGTATAGCAGTCTGAACATACATATACTGAGTGTTCTTCAAATATGTATTTTTTACATTTTTTACGGGAAAATCTTGTTGGTCTATTGTTTTCCTATTACAAAAACTACAGCGTCCTCCAGTATTTGCAAATATACAAAGCATCCTCTTATTGGTGCCAGTTTGTCATACTTTGTTCTTTCTGTTTGGTTTTCCATATTGTCAAATCTTACATGCTCTATCCCTGTTGCACTAGAATTCCATAATTCATCTACATGCAGACGGCCCAACTTTAATAATTCACCTAAATAAATACAAGAGACCAATTACTGGTTAAATTTCAGTAAGTGGTTTTGGCATCTCGTTCTCTGGAATATTTTATCTGTACTAGAGTAGTAGTACTGTAGACTCTCGATATGAAGATTTGTATACCCAACAATATTCCTACGCATATCTAGATCGATAAAATAATGCCATATTGCCAAAATATCTTTTAGATTTTTTGTAGACTTTTTAGCATCTGGCAAATTTTTAGTAAGATTTTTAGATCTTGTTCTAACTGATTTTACAGCTACATATTTTTTCATTTGGTGCATTTATCTTTTCTTAAAAAATATGGCCCTTTCGGCGACTCCACATCGTTTGTGTCATCATTGGAAATTTCTTGTTCTGTATCAATGTCATGATATTCTGTTTCTAACAAATCTTCTCATTTTATCATCATAAGTAGCAAGTTTAATCAATTTTATCCTCCTGCTTACAATATTCCATCAATTTATGTAGTCGCTCTTGTTATTTCTCATAAAAAGCCATCTTGTAAAACTCAAACACCCATACTTAATAAAAATTATTGATTTTTTAATATCTAAAATATATATTTTAATTGGAAAGCAATTTATAACACGGTTACTCGCTGCGGACTCACACGCCGCATTTGCCTCTGGATTGGCAACACACGCACTACCTCAAATGAGGCTTCACAGTGGCAATAAGCAGCCGACGGTAGGAAGGTACTAAATGGGGGAGGTTTCAGGAAACAACAGGACGTGAGTAAATTAACCAATATGTGTCTGCGGAGCGTCAATCCGCACGCGAGTAACGGAAGGTTAAAAGCAAATATATGCCCGAAGATAACAGGAAAACATTACTAAAGGTTTATAATCAAATTCTCGACATAGTAGAACGGTCACTAAGGCAAGTGAATCATTATATACAAGGTTCTGTATAATAGTATTTTAAAGATAAAAAATCAATAATCTCTCTAAATAAATGTATAGTGACGTCATTATAAAGATAATTATTAATTATATGTGGTGATTTATACAATTCTTAATATCTCGAAAACTGTAATAGCTATGGAAAAATGTTATATAAACAAAAATTAAGATTATTAAATTATTTTTAAAAAAGCTAAGTTATATCTTAAAATATTATTAAAAATTTGATTTTTTTATTATAACTCAAAAAGTATTTGATTTATACAAAAATGATATAATTTTTGTAAAATAAAATTTCGTATAGCTTTTAGAGTTTTTGAGATAATGAAATTTAAAACAAAATTAATAATATTTTAGAAACTAGAAAAGATTAAAAAAAAAGTTATACCAAAAATAAAGCATAAAAAATTGTCCATATAAAAAGTTAAATAAACATTTTTGATAAAATAAATAATAAAGGAGATATAAACAAAAATTTTATTTTGAAAAATTATTCCAAATTAGTAAAAAAACTATATAGGTACTCGTATTCTTTTAATAATCGGATTTTTGTATTTTTTTATTTAAATTATTTATGTTATTTATTTTTTATCCCATATTACTTAAAATTTAAAATACAATGTAATAAAAATATTATTTAGGATATGGAATATTATTTTTTGGCTTACCCTGTATTTTTATATTACCTTATAACACATTTTGTAAGTTAAACGAGTTTAAAAATAGAGAAAAATGTAAAGTTTTGGTGTTATTTACTATTTAAATACAGGTAATACCTAGCAAACTATTATTTTTTAAATAAGCAAGACACAAATTATACCTAGCTCTAGCGGCTTACCCTGTAGGTTTAGAGTTTTGGTACAATAATAAAAATTGCTTCTTTTTAGTTCCTTAATACCATATTAATATTTGGTTAAATTTCACCGGTCGCCAAAATCCCATTTAAAGTGTGCATGGTCGTTTATAAATTTCCAGTAAATGGGGTAGCGTTGGCGGAGATGGCCATAATTTTGGTAGGGACCTTGAAATTTTTGGTAAAGGTTAAGTTTATATTATTATTATTGTATATTTGCCTAAATACTATGCGAAACAAGTAATTGAGTAAGTACAGTAAAAATATGTATACAGAAAAAAGTTAATATGTCTGGTTGGATGGGTTGGCCAGTGCCATATGGGAGAGATAACCACAACTTGTAAATCAAATTATAAAAAAGGTTTGGCTTTTTTTTAAATTCATTTATATCATAACTTTGGCAAGGGTTTATTAAGAAAGAGCAATGTCCATGAAACTTCATCTGGCATATTTTGCATTATATGTTATTGTACTTTTCTTGTCATCCCACGCATCAATTACACATCCTTACACATTACTTGACCATAGTATCTTTATGTTTTTGGGGTCGCTGAATCCGAATTCGGGGTTAGTTTGATCCCATCATGTCAGGGTCAAGGGCATTAAAAGTTCAAATCTGCAAAATTAATCGTAACCAAATTTAATCAGTGTATACTTATATATTTTTGTCACTTTTCTTTTTTGTTTTAGAAGGTGACCTTTTGGTAGAGAATTTAATTTTAAACAAAATTTTATTTAACGTCTATGTACAAAAAGAGTTTAGAATTTAAGTTAAAATAAGAAAACTAAAAAGTGGACAAATTCACCCCAATCTGAAAAATGCAGTTTAAATGGTGGCAATTCGCGTTTTTATTTTTATATTTTAGAGTCAATTAAACGATATTTGCCAATAAAACCCCTTTAACATTGTAGTTCCTTTTACGCCTTTTTTAGGTAATTAGGTCGTGACAGGTAAGGTCAAATGATTTTAACCCTGGTGCCATTTTAAGGGTTGATGGTTAACCAACTCTAAGATAAGAAAAAAAATAGGGTACTTGACCGACGCGTCAAAATGGAAATCGAATTTTTATTGCTGAAAAACTTGAGTGCCTTATGGCAATATTACCAGGCAGTCCTTTTGAACGCAAGGTAGGTATAATTAATAAACTTATTTAGGGTCTAGTAATGAATTGCTTGATCCAGCAATTGCAGAATGAAATGATGAAAAAATAATGGTCAGTTTAAATGGTTTTGAATTGCATGCCAGTGAAAAAAATTAAGTTTTTGTCGTTGGAGCAAACGTAAAAAATTACTTGTGCAAATTTTTAGCAATATTCGGTGTTGTTGAACTACAACAAATAATGTTAAATATCATTCATTTTTACAATAAAAAAATTATGTGGCACAAATGCATGCGTATGCAGTTTGTTTTATAAACAATAATTGAAGTGTGCAAATTTTTGTGACTTTGTTTTAAATGCCATTAAAGAGCATATGGTAAGCATTTAGTTCTAGCATAACATAAAAAATACAATGTCCACATAAGCGTTATATAATTTAACATTTTCCAAAGTTTTTCTATGTTATACTTAAGCTACATGCATGCTTTTTTTTGAACTTGGAATAACATACTTCAGTTAATAACAAAATGACATGCAAAACAAAGTCACAAAGATTTGCAGCTTTTTTGCAACTTTGATAACTGCTTATCATGCATGCCATGTTTTATTAAAGCTTACAATACTATTTCCTAATGAAATATAAAATGGCGTGCAAACAAATCCCAAAAAGTTTCCGGTTTTTTAAATACTAAACATTGAGAACAGAAATTATTGTAATATGCATTTTTTTCTATTTTGTGCAGCGTATACGTAGCAAAATCCCATTTTGTTGCAAACTAAAGATAAAACTCTTTAATTAATAACAAAATGACATGCAAAACAAAGTTACAAAAATTTTAATCTTTTTTTCCTTTTTTATAATTTGCCTATATTTTTTTAAATCCTGAGTGCATGCCTATTTGGAATTAATAATAAATATTTAAATTAACTACTGTTCAAACGACATGCATTTTGAAATCACCCTAAGTTGCTTAAGATTTCTACAAGACATGCCAATTTTTTCAAACTATTATTTTGACGAAAACTTGGCATGCAATTCCAAATCATTTAAATTCATTTTCAAGTGACCCTTTTGCCGCTTTGTACAATTGCTGGGGCATGCCATGTCATTACTAGACCTTATCAGTCAGTGTAATATCACCAAAAAGCACTCAAGTTTTTCAAAAATGAAAATACAATTTCCCTTTATTTTAATCCGAGCGGTGGTCAAATACAGTAAAGCTCCATTAATCCGGATCAATAAAAATCAAGGCAATCCGAATTAGTTAAGAAACATTCAGATTATTAAGGTATTTTGAAAAGTAATAAAATATACCTATTACATAATAGGAATTTATTAACTGATGAACATTCGTTATTTTAAAAATAAACTAAAATATGTCGTATTTTTACAAGAAAGTAAGGCAAATATTTTCTTCATCTCATCATCCATAACATAGACATTAAGTTTTGCTTCATTTTTCTCAGCCCACTGTATACATACTTAAGCAACAAATCGCCTCCTCATGTTTTACTTTCAGCTTTAAAGTTAAAAAAGTTACATTTTAACTTTTTCGTCGCTATGATCACTGTGCAATAATAAATGCTCTTTATCTCCATTGATTCTTTCATTGATCTCCAATTATATCGGTGGGTTATTTTTAGCCGTAACAATCCATTTTATATTACTTATTTCTGTCATTTTTTTTAATCATAACTGAATGATTTGCGTCTTTGATTAAGCTATGCCAATGGAATCAAATCTTCAGGATCCCGAATCGCAGAACAGCAGATCCGGATAACGGAATCACACTTTGGTTATTCGAATTATAGAGTACGTAATGTACAAATCGGATTCCCCAGTAATCCGGACAAAGTCAAAGTCATAAATATACAGTGTGGCCATTTAAGTGTGCAACAAATGGGTTTTTTTATTAATTGCACAATCAAAATACAAATATTGCCGAAAGTTGGTGCATATTCGATAATCATATTAGGTGCTTTTAGAATGGTTGAAAGTCAAACAGCATACAGGAAAGGTAAAAAAATGTTAAAATTGTACAGAAGTAAAGTACCCTTATTTCAAAAAATTTAGCAAAATGTTAAAGGGAAAGGTTGTTAAAATTTAAAAGTTATGCCCAAATACCCAAACATGGTCTCCGCAGATTTTTTTTTGTTTTTTTTTTTAAAAAAAAATTTGGGAAAATTTCTCTTAATTTCTTTTTAACCTTCAAAAACCCGAGCAAGTACAGCTGTCCCCCAGACATGAATTTTTTTGGTATTTTTTTCTAAAATAATTTTTCCTACTCAATTTCCTTCGAGCTATAGCTTAAATATATATCTAAATTGATATACAAAATGTAGAATAAATTGCTTTTTATTGTAACTAATTATAGAGAGATTTGTTGATTCGTTTAGCTGTACCCCCCCTCGGTATGTAACGTCAGGTATAAATTTTGCCACGTTAAAAACCAACCGGGGTACAAATAAACCCCAAAGTTTCCCAAAAGACGGGGATTTCCCGTTTTTAGGCGTCAACGGTCTCGGGAATTCCCAATTTATTTGATAGCAGCTTTGGTCACGTATTTATCTCAATATAACTTTAGTGTGGTAGTCTTGTTTACAGTGATTGTCGAGTACGCGTTTATGAAAATGAGTGAACTAGGAAGTTTCGAAATGAAAATAAGCTAACTGACGAAGAACTATTGGCGATATTAGAAACGGATGATTACGACACTTATTTTGATGATTTAGCACTAGAGGATGGTGCAAGTGATATTTTAGGAGACTGACACAGTGACTGAAATTGATGAGATAGATGACGTTTTACAAGTTAGTGATAGGGAAAATGGTCGACAGATTCTGCAGATGAAGTAGACCCGTTAGTGAACTTTATACCGATCATCCAACTTATTCGTCTAAAGATGGTAGTGTGTGGGCAAAGGTTCCTTTTTTCTACGAAGATCAAAGCGAAAAATTTAAAATTTTAAAAAGGGTTTCCCCCAGGTTTGACCAGATATAGTTCCCAATTTTCCACCATAAAAGAAGCTTTTGAACTATTTTTTTCACAAAATATTATGGATGGGTTTTATCGGAGACGAATAGAAAAGCCGAATCATATTATCGAGAAATGGGAAAGGGCCTTTTTTCCTTTGTGCAAGAAGAACTGGAAGCATTTTTTGGTTTGCTCATTTTTTTTGAGCCTGGCACGCTGCTAGCCCAAATGTGGGGACTATGGGGCCAAGATTTAACTTTATGTCGGCTCTAGTATCATCTGCCTGTCCAACGTTTCGACAGATTATGTGCTTTCTAAATTGACAATTTTGAAACAAGAGAAGAAAGAAAAGCACTGATAAATTGCCCCAATCAGAGATGTTTTTGAAGGTTTTGTAACAAATTGCAAGAAATCTTTTAATCCATCTGAACACCTGTGCGTGGATGAGCAGTTAGGGCCATTCCGAGGCAAGGCTCCTTTTTGAGTTTTGGGAAACAAGCAGTACGGGTTAAAAATTTGGGGCTTGATTGTAGTTCGGCATATACAGTGAATATGCAACCTTATTTAGGTAAGTTTTTTTGATGAAAAACATTTAGATTTTCATTGCAAAATAATATTAGCAAAAAATAGGAAAAAACGGAGAAAGGCCAAGGACAAAAGGGGAGGGGATGGATGGTAAACCATTTATCTTCAGGATACGGAATAACTACCGATAACTTTTTACCAGTATTGAGTTAGCTAATAGGCTTTTAGAAAAACCTACCTTGTGTGGTACACTGCGTAAAATAAACCTTATATTCCCAAAGAACTACTTTCAGCAAGATATAAGAAGGGGCTCCCCCACATGTTTGCTTTTATGGAAAATAAAACCTTAGTTTCCTACGTACCAAAAAAAATGCGGCAGTTGTTCTTCTATCGACAGAACATAACGATGACAAAATAAGTGGAGAAAAACTAATCAAACCAGACATTATCTTACAATACAATAAAACAACAGGGGCAGTGGACACAACAGATAAATTAGCGAAGGAATTCACGACAAAGAAAAAGTAATCGGTGGCCGATGGCAATTTTTCCATCTGCTGGACATTGGTATTAACCCCTATAAACTTTGGATGTTGAAAATCCAGATTGGAAAAAATCGCTTGGATAGAAGAAGAATTTTTTTATTGAGTTGGGTCAAAAACCCAATTAGGAAAACATAATTCGTAGATACCAAAATGACAAGTCGCACTTCGAATATAAACAATCCATGTTGACCATTTTCCCAGAATTAAATGTAAGGAATGAACAACCTGTTCCCGTTATTGGCAGAAAGCAGCGATGTTTCTTATGCGACAGAAATAAAGACAGAAAATCTCGAAAGTTTTGTATGCGGTGCAATCAGTTCGTATGTGCAGAACATTCAAGAAATATAACAGTTTGTAACAAGTGTGATAATTAAATCATCATTTAAAATATTCCCAGAATGTTTTTCTTTTTCATAATTATTTGGTTTTTATTATTTCTAATCATTTATATTTTTTTTCCCGAAATGTGTTTACTCATTTATCAATGTTTACAATTTTTTTTATGTAAAATATATTACTTTTATGAGCAGAATGATTTTATTTTTGATATTTCCTAATTGGAATATTTAAAATAATAATAAGCCAAAAATTTGGGGCGTTTGGCCCCCACTCGGTATTTAATGTAAGTTTTTGACCACGGGTTTATAAAGGGGGAAATTCACCCTGAGCACTCTCATAAATTATTCAAAATTAAATCAATTTGGCATAACTTTGTTCAAATTGAGCATATTTGTAATATTAACATAGGTTTAATTTTAGGAAACACAAACTTCATGTTTTTTTAACGATATTAAACGAACTTTAAATTTTACAAAAATTCTTTAATAAGGCAAAACATAGTTATGATAATATGCATATCAAAAAATGCTCATTTAAAGGGGAAAAATTTTTTATTCAGATATTTATTAAAAAATTAATATACAAACATAAATCCTACTAAAAAAATTTTGACACCCATGGAAAAGAACAAACGAGTGGTAAAAGTAAACAATATTAATATTTTAATTATTAAAATTTAAAAATAACAACACAAGGTATGCATTATGTTTGTACTAAACGCACCCCCAAAATACAAGCAATAAAGCAATGGTTTGATTATTGCCTTCTCGGCTAACCTTAACTGTCTTGGAGGATGCATTTGAAATCAAATAAACTTAATAAGCAAAGAATAATTATTTACGAAAGAAAAATTATTGTCACCAAACTGTCATATTGTTTACTTTTAACCCTTATTTGTTTTTTTTTTCATGGGTATCCGCAATAATTTTAGTAGTTTTTTTTTATGATCTCCATTAATTTAAACAGTTTTTAATGAACATTTAAAATAAAAATTTTTGACTTTTTATTAGCGCTTTTTTTAAAAGGCAATTTTCATTCCCAATGTTTTACCTTACTAAAGAGGCTTTTTGCAAAATTTTAGAGTTGTGTTTAGGGTAAATATAAAAACAAAAATTAAGACAAATTTTAATGGTTATAATATATATATATATATATATATATATATATATATATATATATATATATATATATATATATATATATATATATATATATATATATATATATATATATATATATATATATATATATATATATATATATATATATATATATATATATATATATATATATATATATATATATATATATATATATATATATTATATATATTATATATATATATATATATATATATATATATATATATATATATATATATATATATATATATATATATATATACATATATATATATATATATATATATATATATATATATATATATATATATATATATATATATATATATATATATATATATATATATATATATGTATATATATTTTAGAAGGCCATGTTTTGGTATTTAGGCATAACTTTTAACTATGAACAACATTTTACTGTATTTTCTGAAATAAAATTACTTTACTCCTGTTAAATTTCTATATTATTTGACCCACCCTGTATGCTGTTTAACCTTTCAACCATTTTTAAGTGCACCTAATATGATTATTAAATATGCACCAACTTTCGGCAATATTTGTATTTTGATTTTTTGCAATTAATAAAAAAAATCCCATATGTTGCACACTTAAATGGCCCACTGTATATTTATGACTTCGATTTTGTCCGGGAATTGGGGGAACCGATTTACTTAAGTTTGAGTTATCAGAGCTTTACTAAATCATATTTTCTTTCTTATTTTATAATGAACTATCACCCTTTAAGTGACATGCGGAGTAAAATCATTTGACCTTACCTGTCACCATGGGTGTAGCGAGGTACGGGCAGGCAGGGGCAGCTGCCCATCCTTATAGAAGAGCGGTCGTTCGCAGGTAATCTGCAATTCTGACGAGCTTCATAACTTGCGACGCTTCTTATAAGTCCTAAGAAACTAACAGGCTTAAAAGCTGGCTGGTGAAATCCAACTATACGTGATGTGATCTCTAATATAATTTTTTTACATCATTTCTTATTCTAAAAAATGTCACTTATAACGACAAGGATTGCGTTAGTTTTTCTGTTATAGAAAAATTAATCATAAAACGTTTTGTGAAAAATCAAAAGAACTTTAAAAAAGTAGTAAAGGACCCTAATTAAAATAGAAATAGAAGCGGAGCAGGTGGGCGAGATGCGGAATGAGAGGGAAGGCAACTGATCAGACAGTGTTGTGCGCCTTCATCGGTCGCCGCTCGCAATCATTCAAGCTTTTTCTGATTTTTGGCTTCGGTGAACTTTAGCTTCATTTTTAAACAGCAATATTTTGATATATATATTTTTTACTTATTTGTTACACCATAAAAAAGACACATAGAGTCTAAAATATACTAAAGTAATATGGCCGACTTACATGAAAAAAGTGAGAAAGAATACACACAGAAAAAGATGATACGATGCCGTTTTGTTGACGATTTTCTTCAATTCTCTGCAATGTTGCCAGATGTTTTCTAATAATTTGTTATTATTAAAGGTTATTTTTTTCCATTAACCAAAAATAAATTTTTTTTATAGAAAAAACTAACTATAACAAACAAACAACTTTCAAACTATTAACTAGTTCTTTTTAGTTGCCGTTAGGTTTTCCTCGTTAAATTGTAAATTTTCTTAATCATAAATGCGCCGCCGAACAAAATGAAAAAAATAGTCTGATATCTAAATTTTTTAATTTTTTATAGGCAAAAATTGGGTGGACCTCACTTATAGATATTTACCTTATTTAATTTTTTTTTTTGTAATTTGTGTATTTTTAATTAATCCATAACGCTTTAAAGCTTAATTTAAATCCTTTTTTGATCCGACAACGTCGCAAATTCTGGCCTTTTACTTAACTTAAAAAATAGTGTTTTCGACTTTTAATTTTATTTTTCCCTTCAAAAATGCATTTTTCGGATTTTTTTTGAAATCTACAAAATGTGTTCTTTTTATCTATAATATTCATTTTTTTCAAATCAAATAGAGCTAAAAGACACCGGACCCCTGATTTTTATATATTTTTTTAATTACTACCTCTACTGTTTGTGAAACTCATATGGTAAAAACAACGATCAAAGCAAAAAATTTAATCTAGGATTTTCTTTGTCTGCCCCCTTATATAAATCCTGGCTACGCCCTTGCCTGTCACCATCTCATTACCTATTTTTTAACATAGTTCATAGCCATTTTGTGATTAATAAGATTAAAGGATTAAGAACGTACTTAAATAGCAATATAGAACTAACTTAATTACAAATCAAGTGTTAACATATACTTTATTTTAAAATGAACAGATTTCTTTTAATAAGTAAATATATTCAAAAGTACTTTAGTGTATTTAAACGATGTTTTGTCTTTTTTATCGATGTGGTGTTGGTCTGAATTTAGTCAGATCTAAATTCTATTTCATTTTTTTGTTTAATTTATATATTTGTGTAAAGTTGTGTTTGCATAGTCTATAATACAAACATAGACTCCACAAATTGAATAGGAAAGGTTTACTTTACGCGAATAATAGTCCCTTAATGCATTTATGTAACATACGTTGCAGTATTGTTTGTTTTCTTTAGTTGCTGTACTGACCATAAATGCATATATAACTTCAATAGTAAAAGCAAAGTTTAACACAAACGATAGGAAATTATTTAAGTCTGTTTTACACATACCCAATTTATTGAACAATATTTTTGCCTTGCAAACGAGTGCTTTAGCCACGGAAATACTTTTATACTGACAATAGGATATATTGACAGGGTCACACATTTCACGCCCAGGGGTCGATCAGGGCGACTTTACAGATAAGCACATTACTTGGTAGACCACAGGTAAAAAGGATCATAAATTTGGGTAAAAAACAAAGGTTAGGGGGTAATCATATTATATATTTGCATTTACAGATTTTAGATAATTACATAAATACAAGAATGTTTCGTTGTCACTACTTTAAAGAATTTCAGGTAGCCATATTGTATAAGAAAATGTATTAGGTTATTGGTATGATAATGGTTTATTTCACAGTTATAAAAGATATGATTTAAGTCGCCATGTTCATTACACACACATGCAGGTGTTTCTTTTAGCCCTATTTTTGCAAGTCGCTAGGAAAGCAGCCGTGATTGCTTTAAACGGCTTATCACTTCGTAATCCTTTGAGGTATGTTATTACGGTGATACCAGTGTGTGACTGGAATTGTAGGATGGATTTTATATTAAAAGGTATTTGGTTCCGATCCATACTTTTGCCACTCTTGATTCCACTTGTTTTTAATATTTTGTTTTATTAGTGGTAAGAAATCCTGTATGATTAGTGTATTGTCATATTCATTTGAGCTTGATGTTTTTGCTAGTTTATCAACGGATTCGTTCGCGGTTATCCCGGAATGCCACTTTGTCCACAAAAAATAAATATTTTTATTATTTGATTGGTAAATAATATTAAATATTTTAGTGATAAAACAGTGTGGGTAAATACTTTGATCCATTGAATTTTTTAGATTTAGTAAGACTGATTGAGAGTCGGTGCATATTATGATATTTTGGTATTTTTGTGTTATGGCAAATTGCTCCTGGTTCAATAAAATAAAACAATAAAATATACAATTTATTTTTTATTTATTTTCACGTGTAATTATTTTTTTGTCGCAATTTTGTATTTCAATTAATTGACAATAAATTTGAACGTGCTCCAATTTATTGGCCAAGTTTGTGGAAATTTTCGTGATATTTTTTTGCCCAAGTTACCAACAGGAGTAATTGTGGAGTTAAAAATATTATTTGCGCAAAATATCTTTGTGGAGTGTTTATATTAAAACTAACAAAAACTAACAAATAACAACTTCCAAACAATTATCTAGTTCTGGTTAGTTCCTGGTTAATTCTGGTTAGGTTTTTCTAGGTAAATTGTAAATTTTCTTAACCATAACCATAAATGCGCCGTCGTACAAAATAAAAAAAAGTCTGATATCTTAATGTTTCGATTTTTTATAGCCACATCCAGATAATAACCTTATTTTAAATATTTTTTTTTAATTTGTGAATTATTATTTAATCCATAATGCTTTAAAGCTAAATTTAAATATTTTTTTGATAAGACAACGTCGCAAAATCTGGCATTTTTTTACCTAAAAACATAGTGTTTTTGGAATTTTATTTTATTTTTTCCTCCAAAAATGCATTTTTTCGGATTTTTTCTTTTGGAATAATCTTAACAAAATGTGTTCTTTTCATCTGAAATTTTTACATAAACAAAAATTACCTGGTGTAAATCTTGAGAAACTCTAACATTTAAATACAATTCACTTTTTAGCGGCTTTTTGTTTAGCTTTTTCCATGCCAGCAGTATAAATATTTATTGTTTAATAGACAGAAAATAGTTTTTTTTTATAATAAATGTTTAATAGTCCCTGAGCCTGCTAAAAATATGTTCAGATAATTTCCTCTCAAGCGATAATTGGTAGAATGCTTCAGGAGGTTGTATTTAGAAGTCTTCGTGAATGTCAGCTGCGGTTCCGTCGGGACAATGAGCCGCGGTAGCCTTTTTAATAATGACAAAGCAGTAATTTTAAAATGACAGCGTTGATTCACAACTTACTGGTGTTTTATTGTTGTTTATAAATATAAGGCGATAATAAAGTAACAATTTTAAAAAATATATAACAGTGTAACCGAAAAATTTATTTTTTTTTACCATGGACGTGGATTTCCATGCTCTTCAATAAACTTTAAACGAATTTTTGCCCAAAATAATTAAAGAAGCCAATAATTGACACCTTTAAAAATTACATGGGATTTCCTATATCCCGCCCGACGGGATATAAAAATAAGGCGATAATAAAGTAGCAATTTTAAAAAATATATAACAGTGTAACCGAAAAATTTATTTTTTTACCATGGACGTGGATTTGCATGCTCTTTAATAAACTTTAAAAGAGTTTTTGTCCAAAATAATTAAAGAAGCCAATATTTGACACCTTTAAAAATTACATGGGATTTCCTATATCCCGCCCGACGGGATATAAATATAAGGCGATATTAAAGTAGCAATTTTAAAAAATATATAACAGTGTAACCGAAAAATTTAATTTTTTTACCATGGACGTGGATTTGCATGCTCTTTAATAAACTTTAAAAGAATTTTTGTCCAAAATAATTAAAGAAGCCAATAATTGACACCTTTAAAAATTACATGGGATTTCCTATATCCCGCCCGACGGGATATAAATATAAGGCGATAATAAAGTAGCAATTTTAAAAAATATACAACAGTGTAACCGAAAAATTTATTTTTTTTACCGTGGACATGGATTTTCATGCTGTTCGATAAACTTTAAAAGAATTTTTGTCCAAAATAATTAAAGAAGCCAATAATTGACACCTTTAAAAATTACATGGGATTTCCCGACGGGATATAAAAATAAGGCGATAATAAAGTAGCAATTTTAAAAAATATATAGGGTAGCGACGGGTAATACCGATAGTCGGAAAATACCGATAGTGGAAAAATTTCGCTAATAATGCGGGGATCTGTAATTTCTTGCATCCTACAGTTTACTGTTCACCTTTAAGCATGCGAAATGTGCTAGTTTCAAATGCTGCTGACAGATGGCGTTATTTAATGGCGACCCTTTGACAGCGTGAGTTCTGATATAATATTCCGCACGTGGAAAATAGGCAGATAATAAAGTTCTTTTGAGTTGTTTGATTTCAGTTAGTTGTGTTGTGATTATAAGGTACGTTTTGGTAGTATTATTACTTTCAGTAAATACAAATCAGAAGAAATATGGTTGTTTTTGGGATTTTTGTCATGTAGGGGAAATACCGATAGAGATTATCGGCATTGCCCCAACAGTACCGGTATTACCCTAACGTATTTATTTTTTTTTTTTTGTTTTTAGAATGCCTCGTAAATATCAGAGAACTACGCAGAAAAATTGTTGGGATGAATATGTTATGAATCAGGCAATAATTGCAGTTGGAAAGGGATGTCCCATTATACGGGCTGCAGGCAATTTAATGTTCCATATAGTACCTTGTGGGATAAAATTAAGCAAAGGTCGACAAATTCGAGACTTGGAAGGAAGACTGTTTTTTCTCAAGACGAGGAAAGGGCTATTGCAGAACATTTAAAGGCTTTGGCAAGAACATTTTATGGACTTACACCGTTTGAGCTAAGACGTTCATGTTTTGAATAGGCAGAAGCAAACAATATAAAACATCCTTTCAGCAAAGATAAGAAACTGGCAGGGCGGGATTGGTATTACGGTTTTTTGAGACGTAATACCGACATATCGGTAAGAGTTCCAGAAGCTACTTCTCTAATTCGAATACAGGCATTTAATAAGACTGAGGTAGATTTGTTTTTTTCAAACTTAGAAGTTGTCTACGAAAAATATAAATTTGGCGCTGCCAGGATTTTCAATATGGACGAAACAGGTCTGACATGTGTACACGTTCCTGGAAAAATCTTAGCGGCAAAAGGATTCAAACGATGTGGAGCCATGACTAGTGGAGAAAGAGGGCAGACGGTTACTGCAGCTTGTGCAATGAGTGCCTCCGGAATGTACATCCCACCTTTATTTATCTATAAACGACAACGTTTACCTAGCCATTTTTCCAAAGATGGGCCAGCAGGCTCTACTTACACATGTTCAAAGTCCGGGTGGATGACAGAAGAAATTTTTATAGAGTGGCTCCAACATTTTCAGAAACACGTTCGCTGTAACAAAGACAATCAGGTTCTTCTCGTTATGGATAATCACGTATCCCACACATCTTATCAAGCGTATAAAATCTGTAAAGAAAATGGAATTGTTGTTGTATCGTTGCCTCCACACACTTCTCATAGGCTTCAGCCCTTAGATGTAACTTTTCGGGCCATTGAAGTCGGCATATAATCAAGAATGTTCTACCTATTTAAAAACCAATACTTTTGAGAAAATATTACAACAAGATATTGCCATGTTATTTGCACGTTCTTATAATCGCGTGGCAACTATCGAAAAGGCTGTAAAGGGTTTCAGTGTACGGGAATTTATCCTTTGAACAAAAACATTTTTCCGGTTGAAGAGTTTTCTTTTCCAGTTAGCAACCATAATACAGTTCAGCCATCTGGAAGTAGTAAAGATGATGCACAGTTAACCATTCAAAAAACAAGCGAAACAGAAATAGATAAATATAAGGATATTCCATCAACATCTGGAATTTTCAAATCAAACGTTGCCCATCCGAGTTCCGACCCAAGTTCATCAAGCTCCGAAAGTTTGATAGAAGTATCCGATAATGAAGACTTTACTACAGATAAAACTGTGATTTTAAATAAATCTTTTTCTGATGTTTGCCCCATACCAATAAAAAGGAAAAAGATTCAACAAAGAAACACCAGAAAAAACATTCAGAAATATTCACTTCGACGCCCAATAAAGATGTGTTGGAAGAGAAAGAACAAAGGAAAAAAATAGTAAAGTCTCATTAGAAGAGAAAAAACGAGTAACAAGAAAAGTGCTAGGAGATGGAAATGAAACAAATAAGCAGAAGAAAAAAACTACGCCAAACCAATCAGCAAATGGGACAGTCCAAATAGAAATGAGAAACTGTCAAAAAAAAGAACACCTTTGTAAATTTTGCAACGGTTTGGGTTTTGTTGTGCAGTATGTTGTGAATGGGCCCATGCAGCTTGTACTGATTCGGAAGTCCCAGAAGGTTATATTTGCGATTACTGTCGCTAACTGGCGTCGGTAGGAGCTATTTATTGACAATATTTGCAAATATAAGTAATATTGGCATTACCCCACATGCTTACCGACATTACCCACATACTTGGGGTAATACCGGTTTTTTTACTTTTTTTTTAATCGTTCGTTTTTACTACAATTTACTACTTTTTGTTACTTTCTGTCTTTTTTACAATAAAGGAGTACCCAATCTATAAGCAATTTTTTTATAGAATTCTCATGTTCACTATGATACAAAAACTCAAGCTTTTCCTTAAGGTATCGCAATTCCCCCAATCTACCCTAACAGTGTAACCGAAAAATTTAATTTTTTTACCATGGACGTGGATTTGCATGCTCTTTAATAAACTTTAAAAGAATTTTTGTCCAAAATAATTAAAGAAGCCAATAATTGACACCTTTAAAAATTACATGGGATTTCCTATATCCCGCCCGACGGGATATAAATATAAGGCGATAATAAAGTAGCAATTTTAAAAAATATATAACAGTGTAACCGAAAAATTTATTTTTTTTTACCGTGGACATGGATTTTCATGCTGTTCGATAAACTTTAAAAGAATTTTTGTCCAAAATAATTGAAGAAGCCAATAATGGACACCTTTAAAAATTATATGGGATTTCCTATATCCCGCCCGACGATGCACCACCCGGCATATTCACTTATTTCCTTCCAACTAAAAATTTGTTAATTGTAGCTAACCCAATATCTTAAAGAAAAAAGCCACAGCTGACTATAACATGGTTCATTTTACGCTAACTGGTTACACGAACATGAAAAAAAAATTAAACTTTCAATGATTTTTTCTCAACTGGAAAATTTACCGGCTGATAGCTTATATGCAACTATGGATAAATACATATGTCAGGGGCTGTATCTCGGTGCAAAAACAATCAAGTCAGCTGATACTTGAAAAATTGTAGCGCACGAGTTAGGCGGGAGCATCTATGGCCTATTTAAATGTATCAGCTGACGGGTTCTTCCTTCACTTACTGCTGGTTGATTTTTTTTATTAATTACAGCAGTAAATTAACAATCAGCTTACAATATTTTATCTGGGAGAAAATGACATCCCAAGTTCTTCGGCATTACGCTCCGATATAAGTGTTTCGATTAAATAAATATTCCATATAAATACCTTAAAACTAATTAGAATATAATTAAATAACTTAAGAAATATTTAGATAATCAATTTAGGAAGCGTTCAAGTATTACGTAACGAATTTGTGGGGAGGAGAGGTCATGTAAAATGTTACGATGTGTTCACAACGGTCGCATAGAGACAATCTCTAACACATGTTTTAAAACGTTTTTATTTTTTAAGTTGAATTTTATTATATATTATTATATGATATTGATTAGATTTTAAAATTTTTAAATATAATTTCAAATAATTAGAGCACGCCCATGAGAATGAGATTTAACTGTGGCTTCGCTTTTAAGAAATAACAAGAATAATTTAAGATGTTATTTCCTTCCAGATGAAAATTTGTAAAATGATTATTAATAAACTGCTGTAATTAGTCAGCTGATGCATTTAAATAGGCGATAGATCCCGCCTAACTTAGCGGAGTGATTTCGTGAGTCTATCGTGTCGTTTTTTTTTTTGGAGTAGAACCAGGTCAAACCAGTTAGGTTCCTTTGAGTATGTCACCGGGCACATGAAATCGTATTTTACGACATTTTTTTGTGGTCTCGAACTTTTTAAATTAATAAAAAGTGATTTTTTTTAAATTAAAAAAATATATATTTTTTTTCCGTTTCCACCGCCATAACTTTAAAACTATCAAAGATACCAAAATATTTTTTGTGTCAAATTTAAGCTCAAACTGTAGCGCTTTTAACGTTATAAACTGTTTGGGCACAATTTGCACTTTCATGCCTTCAAAAATTAGATAAACTAAAAATATATATTTTTTGTATTGAAATTTTCACCAATCGATAAACTTTTTTTATTTTAAAAATATTTTCACACATGCAGCGAACAAAATATAGCCAATTAATAACAAAAGTTTAAAAAAAAAAAATTTTTTCCTAGAGCGTATCGTTTGGCAACAGCGATTTTTTTTCAGACGTAAAAGTATTATTTCGGGACTCCAATAGCCCCGCATGCGGATAGCGTGCGTAGTAATACATTAGTATGGTGGTTGTCGAAATTTAGAGTGTGCTATATGTATTTAGAATTTTAAAAAAATGAAGGAATTAATTGTAAAAAAATTGTGTATGATGGATACAAATCTGTTTTACAAAGACCTAGAATACAAGAGTTGTTATCATTACTATCACTGCTGAAAAAAGGCAGGACAATCTAGCAAAAGAAATTCTGTTAAAAAATTTTTATTTTAAATGGCGAAATGAAAATAAAATATTATAAAGACTGTCGTAAATCTTACACAGATTCTCAAAACTATTTTCATAATTTGCAATCAGACAGTGGCGCCGGTCCTTCAAATTATTGTGAAACTAAACTTAAATGCGATACTTTTAATATTAGGAAAATGTGTTTTTTCAAAACAATAGTAAAAAATAAAAAGAAGAAAAGTTAAATAAAAAATCTGTTTAAACAAGTAATTTAAATATTATTATGTACCTACATAGTATAGTTCGTACCTTTATATTAGTTTATATTTTGTACTGAAACAAAATACGAATTTCAATTTATCCTTATAAATCATGTTTAGGTATTTATTTTTTTACATAGTACTGCATCTTTTTAGGTAGTAGAAAAGCTACCTATCAAAAAAGTAATAAAGCTGCAGAAATAGAAACGACATTAATATGATATCTAAATTACGTGCTATAAAGATTTATTTGCGTTTGATGAGAAATATCATAAACTATGTTACAGCCACTACATCTCTAAAAGAAACATAAAATCGCACAAAAATAGGAAAACGGTTTCCGAACCTCTCAAAATAGTTCGATAATATCTACTTTTCTGCAGTATTGGTAGTGATGTTCAGATAGATCTTTACTTCCTAAAGAAATGTCCAAAATGTAAACTTTATTAAGAGCTGCTGCCATAATACGTAGTGCAATGGCTTTATGTCAACCCAAAATTGAATTTCCAACATGTACTTGTGTGAAAGAAGGACTAAAATGTTGTAAGGAGTGTAAATTTCGTTCCTGCAATATCATTATTAAAGATTTTAAGGCAGAAATGGATTAAATTTACGTAAAATGCTACTAGTGAAGCGCCTAAATAACTACTTACATATTACATTTTTGGGTCTGTAAAAAAAATCATCCACGGAATTGGACGATTTTAAAATTTGCAATGTAAAATATTCTTTAAGTATTATTATTTAAGGCATAAAAAAATGCGGATGATGTGGTTTTCACCAAGAAAAGCGCAATAAAAATTCTAAAAATTGGTCATTATTTGACATTTTATTTTAACTATTACGATTTACATTACATTTACAAGTAACAAATTGATGCATCGATTCAATACGTTTACAGTGTTGCTAAACGGAAATATTATTAATTCATAATAAAAACTTTGCTGTTACCATAAGGATAATTTTCATTAAATCAAAAATATTTGAATTTCAAGCCAGTTACAAATATAATTAGGGAAAATAAAAAGCCGCTTTAACTAACCAGCACTAATCATGTTAGTTCTGGTTAGTTTTTTATATAAAAAACATCCTTCAATAATAACAAATTATTACAAAAAGTCTGGCAACAGTGCTTATTCAAGCAGCATTCAGACATGTCAAAGAATAGCATCGTATCATCTCTTTATATGGAAAAAAAATAATTATATATTCCTGTTTAAAAAAGACGTTTAAGGAAGCCCTAGTTTATATTTAATGTATGTACTATATTTCTCAAATTTAATTAAAAGACATAAAGCATTTGCAATTTTTTGTTGCTAAAAATGTTTAAAAAATAATGTAGTTTTGAATGTATAATCAAAAAAGTAACGAATCCTGTGGGTGGTTTTCTTTACCAGCAACCAATAAAAAAAGTTTAATAAACCTACTAATTAGGTGGGTAATTAATAACAATGATTGATATTTTTGTATGGGTTTAAAAATCTACCCACCTGTTTTGGATATTTATTTTTTTTTCTTTTCTAAACAACTTAAGCAGCCCTTAGATCTGCGTTTAAACCTGTTGATACAACTTTAACTACCTACTACACTTCCACCGGACCGTAAGTTCTAAATCGCTTGGAAACGTCTATTTTTATTTTCGATTTTGTATATTTTGGCATGAAATGTATGTATACAGGGTGATCCAAAAAGAATATATATTAATATGTATGGTTTTTTTTAAATAGCAAACCCTGTATATTTTTCTAAATTTGGATATTGCACTTTCGCTGATTACAAAAATCTTTAACACTTATGGCCTAAATCTTAAAATTTTTAAACTGCGGCCAATTATTACTAACTTACAATGCTTTACAAATTTGATTTATTTCAACTAGTATAATAAAAAAAAAGGTAAATAACACATTGGGTATTTTTTAACTACAGAGCAGGGTGCTCATTAATGCCGCCTAATGCCGCATTATGCGAGCAATAATTGAAACAGTGAAGACCGATTATGCGAGGCGTTGCGGTAGTTGAAAACCCAATGCTTAGCATTGTTTCATAATGCGCTTTTGTGCCGCAATTGAAAATCATTCAGTAATAGCCTACTAATTAATTACCTAAATGTTCGAATTGAAAACCTTTTGTGATGAACCAAAGGATTGAAAAAAATTCCCTTTTGAACTCTGTTTTTTCTGATTTTCAATTCATTAAAGAGTAGGATATTACTCTGTTACCTATCCTATCCTATTATTTTAGTTAAAATAAATTGAATTTGAAAAGCATTGTAAGTTAGTTTTAAATTGACCGCAGTTAAAAAGTTATCGCCAATCAAAAACATAAATACTGTTATATATTCTTTCTGGATCATCCTGTATACATACATTTTATGTTAAAAATAAAAATTTGGGAAAATAAAAATTAACGTACCCGAGCGATTTTCGCAGAAAAATACGTGAATACAAATTTGCCCTTTTAAAATAATAATAATAAAACTGACTTTATTACAAAAACAAAACATTACAAAAGGCGAAGTTGAAGAAAACTATTCACTTAACCTAAAAATATAATTTAATTGCCCTACAAATTAAATATAAAAAGCACTAACGTAACAATAAAAAAACTGACTAATACCTTAATAAACATTATTAATTACCAGGTTTAAATTTCATATAGCTATATTTTTACAAAATACACAAGTTTTGAACAAAACATACATACGAACAAATTTTCTGTGTTATTTATCCCTTTTTTTAAATTTTACACTGGCAAAACTCTAAGTTTAAAAGGGGACTTTATTATAAAATTTGGCTATATTAAAGCTAAATGACCAATTGGTGGTAAAGTGTGTAGGTGTTCTAATAGTAAATTTATGTCGAACATCGAAATTATGAGCATCAGTGCAAAACTTTATACAATTTTTTGGACATTTGTTGTTAATAATTTTATAAAAAGAACAAGTGAGTGTAACACTCTTTTTTTCGTCCATCCTCAACCATTTAATTTCCTGAATCTTGGCTAACCTCTTTCTCTTCCCTTATGCCCGCAATCAAACGAACACAACAGTTCTGAACAAGCTGAATTCTGTATGTATCCACCCAACCGCCGTGTTCACACATCGTCGTTGGGGGGTCCAGTAGGATCTTTTGGAACATGCGCTAGAGTTGCTGGTTATCTGAACTCTTGTTTTTACATCGTGGGAACGGGGTCCGAAAGTAAGATAAACACAAGGCTTTTAAATCAAGGTGTTAGCATACCGTGCTGATGAGTGAATGACATCCTGTGCCTTAAAAATGGTATCCCCAACGGTGCCTCTGAGATACAGGGCACTCTCTCAGAGTATCTAGCCTTACTGCGGTAATGCGGCTCTGCCGTGGTGAACTACTACTTCCCTAGCTCCCAAAAAAGAAAGCGAACAATCGCTTTCATGGGGAAAAAAAAAAAAGGTGGTTTACCGAAACGGATAAATCCGTTTCGAGAGGTGCCACCCCAAGGTCCGCGGCAGGTGGGGCCGACCGAAACGGGTGAACCTTTCGTAAGGGCCCGAAGTCACCGGCGCTCTGTTTTACGGGGAAGGGCTAATCCATCCCAAACAAACAGGTGTTTAAGAAGGATTCCCTGAATCCAAAAAAGAAGGCACAGAACCGCCTTTTTAGGAAAAAAATTCCCCGGGTTTTTTAAACAGAAAGCGGATAGACCGTTTTCATAGGATAAGGAAAGATGGGGCCCCAGAAAGAACATCTGTTCCTGTAACAAGGACCTGGTAGCTACCCCCGTCACTAGACCGGAAGAGGAGGACAAAGGGTCTAATCGTCTGCTCGTCATACTCCCTTTACGAGACAGGGGCACCAGAACACATCAGAACACATTGTGCTCGTGTCCGGGAGCGACACGAGTAAGAGGAGATGTAAGAACTTTCTCCCAATATGGATCGGGATTCATTAAAGTCGATCCTATTCTGAGGAATATAAAAAGGTGTGAGCCCAATAGACCGAGCGGTCGCAGTGGAGGGCGTAAAAAGTCCACTCACTTTAAACCTACTTACCTACCTACCTGTATGCATCCACACCCAAGAGACAAGGAGCATAAACCACGTCTGTCAAATTAAAACGTAACAAACAAAAGGAGTCACAAAGCATCCTCGTTAAGAATAATTTTCTGACTTTAATTAACTTAAGATTAGCGAATGCTCTTCTTTATAGGTATTTACATGCTCAAAACCAAGATCCTCAATCAATAGACCTTAAAAGTTCCAGTCTTTCATTATTCATTTTAATAATAAATTAATTAGAATAAAGGTTCCTCAACTGAGATTTACCAAACAGAAGTACACGGGATTTGCTTGGATTGATGCAAGACAATGAGACTGCCAGGCCCCAAAATAGCACCCAGGTCGGTATTTATTTGATTAATAAAACAATTTATTTCATCAGGTTTAAATATTATAAATCTAGGTGTTATTAGCTTAAAAGTGGGGTCTACAGAATCTTGGGTATGTTATTATCTGGGAAGTGTACAAAGAAACAAGTAAAGATCCCAGGATTGAGCCCTGTGGTACAACATATAACAGATTTTGAGGTTGTGACAATTTACCATTCAGTTTAACTCTCTGATTTCTACCACTCAGATACTTTTCAAGAAGGCCACAAGAATTTTTTCCAGAGCCCAAATGCTTTAGAATATCCAATAAAAGTGTATGATTCAGCTTTCAAAATTTTTTTGTAATCCAGCAGAACCAGCATTGTAAGTTCGCCACGCCCGTGGCTTCAAAAACATCATCTGTCACTTAAGCAAAGCAGCATTACAGCCATGCAAATCTCGAAACCCAGACTGCACTTCCGGCAAAATACCGCACTGCTTCTCATTTTCCTTAATTTGACTGTCCATTATAATTTTAATTATTTTAGAAAGGCAAAATACTAATTGACGCAGGTCTTTCAGCTAGCTAGGCGAGTTAACTTTAGGTAAGGGACCGACAAATGACTCTTTTCGCTCATCTGGAAAGGTTTATGTCTTAATGCAGTAATTTACCAGATGTGTTACAACATAACGGGTATGATTAAAGGACAACACCACAATAACATATTTATACTTATCCCATCGACATGATATGAAGACAGAGTTATATAAAGTTAGTGAAATAACATAGAATTAGTATAGTAGATAGTATTTTTTTTTTTAATTTTAAAATTTTCTGAATAAATGAATTAGGTTTTTAGGATGAAATAATGTCACCACAAACACACCTGGGTGTGTTACCCTGTATTTCTTTTTCATTATTTGCATTTTTTTAATTATAGTGACTTGTTAAGTTTGTTTTCATCTGGGCTATTGGAATTACTTTAGTTTAATTAGGCTACCATCATAATTAGGCACGAAAAAACAAATAGATTATGGAAAACAAATTTTTCTGTTGTTTACAAGATGTTTTCAGACAGAAAAATTCTTCTAATAATTCAGCGTTAGGCCAGCTACTTGGATTGGTAATGGAAAATATGCTGTACACGCAATAAATACACTACTATAAAGAGAGAGGGTTGGACAATTCTTTTAATTAAAAGAATCTTTCATAAAATTTTTTGAATACTTGAAATAAACAAGATCACTTTTGGGGTATTTAAAAAGACGGACAATAGTTAAGAAAACAATTTTTCCGCCCATTTTATAACAAAAAGTTCCTAACAATATTGGTCTAAAAATTTTATTGTATAGTTTCCAAAATACAAGGTGATATAAAAAATAATTTATATATTTTATCTTTTTTTAACAGGGGGATACCTTGTACCCAGCTAATTACCTCCACCAAATTTGAGCCCCATATATATGGCCGCCCGTCAAGGATAAAGAATCAGATTAGTAAAAAAAAATTATCATCAGAAATTCTCGACTGCGTCAGATTAAGCCATGGTGGCATGATTACATGCTAAAAAGTGTATATCCCACTAATCTGACAATTTTCGAGTGACGCAAAGAAGTGGGAGGGTTACGATTTTGTAAAAAAATACGTTATCCCGACATTCTCGGGCGTGGCCATTTTTTTTTTTTCATTTTGAAGGAAATAATTTAAGGACAACGAAAAATATATAATCTGACAATTTTCCCGCCGAAATAACAAAAATACGTCGATAAAGTTTAATCGGCAGCTGCGTAATGCCTATATTCCCCACTCCGCGTTTCTATTCCTCTCTTATTCTTTCTCTATCTATTATCTCTCACTCCGTTACAACTCTGGTTTCTGTTGCTATGAAGTCATCATAGCTGATCACACAGACTTGTTCGTGGCATGATATTATTTACAACGTATTTCCAAAATGCTCCAAAAAATTAACTTTTTTATATATTTTTCTTATAAACATATGTTTCTTCTTAAAAGACATACAATTTTTTTTTTGCATGCTATTTCCTGGGCTTTTTAATTAATTGAGTTAATGTTTTTAAAAAAAACAAAAAAAATTTTATTTAATTGTCAGATTAGGCAATCCCTCCAGAGAATCGTCAGATTATGGGAAATTACGTCTAGGACCAAATCTATTAATCTAAAGGG